>JAOWBW010002064.1:0-134045 GCA_026119855.1 Campanula takesimana
AGAATTTATGCTTGGTGACATGAGGGTGGTCTTTGCCGAATGGGAAGTGGACATCTGCCTAAGGTATACTTGAAGGATAACCTTGGATGAACAGTGAAGAGAGGCTGTCCAAATTTGTTGGAGGGGATAGATGCATTGGAAGTGTACCAGTTTGAGCACATCATATCTTCCCATTGAGAAAATAATCATAGCTGGGTGGTGGAGAAGTATCAACAGCATTAGGATCAACAAAGGCTTGTTCTCCAACCACCATGTAATCAGCAGGATCTATCTCATCGGCATGATCTACATCGGCACGAGCAGCAACAGGATCAGCTTCATCAGCATGATCTACATTGGCAGGAGCCGGTAAGAGGGGGATGATAACAGACGGCAAGCTGAACAAAGGCTGTAGAAGAATCTCTTCAAACTGTAGACTAGCAGCATGTCAGCATCCATATTAGGAGTACTATCATCAGCACTCCTCCCAACTCCACAACCTCCTTGATTCCAGTAGGAGGAACAATCTGAATTTCAGGGGTGACTGATATTAACTGAGTGTCAGCAGTTGTCTCATTAGTCACTTTTCAGCAAGTTCTCCTCCTGAAACAGATACATCCGTCTGTTGAGTGTCCATAGTTGTTTCAACTGGAGCAGGAAGGTCGGCAGATAGACCCATCAGAGGTTGAGTATCTGAAGTTTGCTCAACATGAAATTCCACTATATCTTTGATAGAATCATCGGAATGCCTTCCTTCAACACTACAATCACCCTCAAATACAGATTCTGCAAAGACTTCAGCAATGGAAGCTTTAGTCATGACAGTTCTGATTGGCATCTTGTCACTATCTGTTGTAAGTGAAGTGGAAGGAGAGTCAGCAGTGTTTTTGTGAGCACAGACCAAATCACCAAGCAAATCAGCACCATCATCATATCAGCATCAGAATCACTGTCAGCAGAGTCACCATCGGCAACAAAAGAATTATCAGCAGCATCTACATCATCGGCAGAAAGAACACGGCATCAGATAAAGTCTTGCTGCTGCTGGGAGAAGGAGCTTGAGCAGATGGATCGGCAAGATTTTCGGCAGCTATGCGATCGGCATCTTGCTTTAGCAGAAATTCATTGGATTTGTCAATCAAGTCCATAGTGACTTTATTGACTGATCTGAAGAAGTGTACATGAGAGGACTGTCAGCAGGAGCTCGTCATCATTGTAGGTCAGAAGATCTTCATTATTCTCCATTCTGCCTATCTGATAAGGATCAAACTCTGTGAATTGAGAGAGCTGATTGAAAGTCCTGGCGTAGATAATCCATACATCCTGAACCATCATATCTTGTCTAATTCTGTCTTGAAAGAGATAGATCTGGTTCCAGGAAAGTGGTCGGAATTCAAAATACCGACCAAAATTGAGCTTTAGTTCAGCCTCTTTCAACTGCTTGAACTTTGATAGAAGGACAAATTTCTCTTTCCACATATCAGTGCGTCTGTCCAAACTCTTTTGATCAACATAATCAGCAGGATTTCCGGGAGTGACAGTGTCTTTCATCTCTTCATGAAACTGAAGAAGACGACGAATAAAGGGAGGCAGATGGTCAATCGGAAAGACCCAATTCTTGTTCAAGACCTTGTTGGTGAAGGACCAAGGATTCTTGTAGAAGGTGTGGAAGGTTGGGTTTCTGATTGGAGCGCATTTCCTAGGAGTCTGAGACTTGAGCTTCTCAATGACATCCTCAATACTTTTGCCATCGGCAAAGTCATCAGTGAATTCTTCATCAGGAATTTCAACCTGACAGCAGGATCGGTAGATAGGGAAGCACCGGCAAGATGAGCAGGGGCAAACCTAATTAGCTTTGCTCTTGGATCAGCAGGAGGAATAGTGGAAGAAGGAACTTCATCGGCAAGCTTCACCTTCTTTGTCACCACTTGATTGGCAACCTTTACCAGTTTCCTTTTCTTTGGAGCACCAGGAGTAGAATCGGCAAGAATCCTATCAATTGAAGTAGCAGGAGTAGAGACTGCTGCTGATTGAGAAGCAACTGAAGGAATGGGTCTTTGCCTTTTTCTTCCTCTGAGTAACATCAGGTGCAGGAGCAACAGAGGGGCATCGGCACTGGAAGCATTCTTTGAAATCCTTTTCCAATCCTTAGCATTAAAGAACTTCAACCTATTGAAAGGCAAGCTGGATGGAAAGCGATCGGCAGCTACTACATTGGCATTTCTTCTCAGAATCATACTTATCAACAGATAATGGCATCCTTTTCCAGGATTGGCCTTGTTCTTCAATCTGTCAGAAGCCCACTTATCAGCAGCCGTAGCGATAATCCTGAATATGTAGGCACACCAGTTGAACTCAATCTGCAGAACAATGGCGGCCATAGCTTCAAACTGCACATCAGTGATATTGCTGTGGGATCCAGATCGGCAAATGAGACATCTATCAACTATCTCAGCCAAAGCATAGTATCTTCGGGGATAGTGAATCTTCAGATGATTAGTGCCACTAAGCCTTGTGCCAGCACCTCTCATGATAATCCAAGCCCTATCCAGTTCCTGCTCATCAACTAGAGCACTCAATCCTTCATTTCCAAGATTGGGAAAAAACTTCAGAGATAGAAGAGGGAGTAAGAGAGATCTGCACGCCTAAAACAGTAGAATTGATGGAGATGATAACGGAGGATTCAGCACGAGAGTGAACAACAGAGGAGTTGGAGAAGAATTCTTTGACAAGATCCACAAATACTGAACTAACTCCTGATGGAGTGATGAACGAATCAAGCAAGGACCCAATAAGAAGATTCTTTAAGAAAACCCCGTCGGCTTCGTCGTTGAAGTAGTCGGAGTCAACATAGCCTCCGTAGATATCTTTTTCACCGGACATTGTCTGCAAAATTACTCAAACAACTCTCAATGTTAGAAATAAAGATAAATCAAACCATAAATGATTAGAAATGAGCAGAGTATAAACATTAACACTTACCAGATTATGAATAGATGAACAAATAAAACGATGAACTGATAATCTGGAAAGAGGAGAGATAGAGAGAATAGAGAGAAAAAATGGCGAAGAAAAAGCTTAATGGAATTTTGAAAGGCGTTATATATGTTATGGTGGAGAGAGAGAATATGAGAGGGCAAGGGAGAGAAATAACTGTACCTATAATCTCGGAGAACGTGCGCACGCAAAAATTAATGCGCACACAAATCAGTAAGGTGAACAGTTAAAAGTAAGAGGGAGAAAGGGTAAATTAGTCAAAAATAAAATAGAAATGATGATGACCTGTTTACCTTGCTGATGTATCGCATTAAATGGAATACATCTTGACACGATTTTGGATAAGAAAGGTACACACACGTGTCAGGGAGATGGTGTGACCGATGTACCTTTGATTTGATAGCTTACGTCATGTGTCAGGAATCTTATCTTTTGCAGAGACGTGCTGATTTGATTTTAGCAATCGGCAAGATAGCTTGAATCGGCAAATGATTGAATCGGCAAGATATTGAATCGGCAAGATATATAGATAGAATCGGCAAGATGATTTTGACAATTTTCGATCGGCAAGATTTTGTCGGCAGGTTCGTAGTCGGCAAGATAATTGATGCTCTGCTGATTTGATCGGCAGACTAACACAAGTAGCAAAGTTAGCACAATTTTAACCATAAAAATCAATCATACCCAATTCACCTCTGAGGAATTCAAATCTTTCTGATCCAAGGGCTTTGTTAGTATGTCTGCTCTTTGGAAATCGGTATGGACTTTGAGCAGCACAACATTCCCTTTTTCAACATGTTCCTTCAGGAAGTGGTATTTGATGTCTATGTGCTTGGTTTTGGAATGCATGACCGGATTGTTTGATACTGAAATTGCTGATTGGTTGTCACACTAGATGGGACAAATTTGAGATGGAACTTCATAGTCAACCAGCTGCTGCTTCATCCATAGAATCTGTGAACAGCAACTGCCGGCAGCTATGTACTCAGCTTCAGTAGTGGAAGTGGAAATTGATGCTTTCTTCTTACAGGACCAAGACACCAATCTATCACCAAGAAATTGGCAAGTTCCACTTGTACTCTTTCTGGTCACCCTACAAGCTGCAAAGTCTGCATCTGAGTAACCTATTAGATTGAAAGATGAATCTCTTGCATACCATAATCCAAGGTTAGCAGTGCCACATAAATATTTAATAATACGTTTTACAGCCTGCAAATGGGATTCCCTAGGGTCATCTTGAAACCTGGCACAAACACAAACAGCAAACATAATATCTGGTCTACTGGCAGTAAGATAGAGGAGTGAGCCGATCATACCTCGGTAGACAGTCATGTCTACTTTCTTACCAGACTCATCCTTATCTAAATGAATGTTAGTGCCCATAGGTGTGCTTTGAGAGTGAGCATTTTCAAAGCCAAACTTCTTGATTAATTCTTTTGCATACTTGGCTTGACTGATGAATATTCCCTCATTGGATTGCTTGACTTGAAGTCCAAGGAAATATGTTAGTTCACCCATGATGCTCATCTCGAACTTGCTCTGCATTAGCTTCTCAAATCTCTTGCAAAGTGATTCATTAGTGGAACAAAAAATAATATCATCGACATATATTTGAACAATCAATGAATGACCCTTATGCTTGGCAACAAATAAAGTAGTATCGATTTTACCTCGAGTGAAGACTAAGCCATCGCTAAGTAAAAACTTAGATAGGGTTTCATACCATGCTCTTGGAGCTTGCTTTAGGCCATAGAGAGCTTTCTTCAATCGGTAGACATGATCAGGCCTCTTGGAGTCCTCAAAACCTGGTGGTTGTTCAACATAAACTAGTTCTTGGAGTTCTCCATTCAGGAAGGCACTTTTCACGTCCATTTGATACAGCTTGAATTCTTTGAAGGCAGCATAGGCTAAGAAAAGTCTTATAGCTTCCAATCTTGCAACAGGAGCAAATGTCTCATCGTAGTCGATTCCTTCCTCTTGACGGTAGCCTTTAGCAACTAACCTTGCTTTGTTTCTAATGATTTTCCCAGCTTCATCCAATTTGTTCCTGTAAACCCACTTAGTACCAATAACTTGCTGAGAAGTTGGTCTTGGCACAAGTTCCCATACTTTGCATCTTTCAAACTGATTCAGTTCCTCTTGCATGGCTTCAACCCAACCAGGATCGGCAAGAGCTTCTTCAGTCTTCTTTGGTTCTATATCGGAGACCATAGCAAATGAGAAAAGGCTTTCAGCAAATGCTCTACTAAGGTTCCTTGTTAATCTGGGACCAAAGACATCACCAATCACATTTTCTAATGGATGATCACGAACAGTTCTGACTTCTCTCGGCACATCTTGTCTTACTGATTCTTGTTGTAAGGATTCTAGAGGAGGATCAAGATCAGCAGATGGTGTAGGAGAAGAACTTTGAGTGAGAGGTGGATAAAAGCTTGGAGGATTAGGTCTTATAACAGAAATTGGTTGAGGGCTAGATCTGTCTTCAGGATGATCAGCAGAGTTTGTATCGGCAAACGGATTATGAAATTCATCAGCAGGTTCTGGTTCTGCTGATGAAGGAAAATACGGAGCATCTGCTGATTCTTCTGCTGAAATGACTGGATCAGTAGCTGGTACTTGATCTGCAGGATTAGTATTATTGGATTCACCTGTCTCATGAGCACTAGACACATTAGTACTATTTGGAGCCTTGTCAGACTCTAACAAATCAAATTCATCAAAGGTTACATGAACAGATTCAACAATTTTCAAAAGTTTCTTATTGAAAACTCGAAAGGCCTTACTGTGTTTAGCGTATCCAACAAAGATTCCTTCATCAGCTTTCTCATCAAATTTACCTCTGTGCTCTTTTCCATTGTATAGCACGTAACATTTACAGCCGAATATCTTGAAGAATCCAATGTTGGGAATTCTGCCTCTCCGGAGTTCATAAGGAGTCTTGTTATGGAATTTGTTGATTAGAGATCTGTTCTGGGTGAAGCAGGCTGTATTGATCGCTTCAGCCCAAAAGTACTTCGGCAGCCTGGCTTCGGCAATCATGGTCTTACCAGCTTCAATGAGAGTTCTGTTCTTCCTCTCAACAACACCATTTTGTTGTGGTGTACCGGCAGCTGAGAAGTTGTGGTCTATACCATGATCATCACAGTACTGAGCAATACCATTGTTCTTGAATTCAGTGCCGTTGTCTGATCTCATACTGATGATATCGCTTTCTTTCTGAGATTGTAGTAGTCTGAATAACTTGGTGGCAACAGCATAGGTGTCATCTTTGTGACTGAAGGTTTCCACCCAAGTATATCTAGAGAAATCATCTACTACAACCAAGGTGTATCTACTTCCCCCGATACTTGCTGTAGTTGTGGGGCCAAATAGATCCATATGTAGCATTTGGAGGCACTTAGATGTTGACATGCAGGGCTTGCTTCGGAAGGATGATTTATGTTGTTTTCCAAGCTGGCAGGCCTTGCATTTCTTTGCATGATCAGCAGACACTTGAGGCAGACCGGTTACCAGATTTGAACCGGCAAGCTTGGATAGATACTTGAAGTTCAAGTGACTGAGTCTCTTGTGCCATAGCCATGAGTTCTCACTGATGTTCTTAGCTACAAAACAAACATTAGCAACACCAGTAATAACACTTAAGTCTACTGCATAAATGTTACCTTTTCTTTTGGCAGTGAGAAGAGTTTCATTGGAAGCAATGTCTTTCACATAGCAACTGGAAGTAGTAAATACGCATTGCATTCCTTTATCACAGAATTGTGATATAGATAGAAGGTTGTGTTTCAGACCATCCACAAGAGAGACCTTCTGTACAGTAACTGCACCTGTAACACCCCGAATTTTCTTATAATATCTGAGCATTTAATGGCATTAAATATCCATAAATAACAATAATAAATACTTCAAATTAGGGTTCACAACTCCCCCTTATTTAACCATAAATTCAACACAATAGCGGAAGCGTAACTTAACTTGTCTTGGTAGGTAACAACCCTAACCATCAATGTACTTTGACTTACATCCAAATAATTAAACGTACTTAAACTACTAAATTAAGAATCTGCAATCCACCGTCTTCCCACGGCTGCTTTCCTTGACTTGTCCTTCTACTTAAATCCTGAAAACAAATTTATAGAGAAGGGATGAGCGAACGAATGCTCAGTAAGTTCATACGTGGCCTCTCCGGTTACTAAGGAGAGACAACCAGAACGAATACTTCGAATAACTTTTGCAAAGATAGGTTCAGTTACTTTTGGATTCAAGACTGCAGAACAATACATTCATATTACTTTCAAGATTTTACTTTTAAAGGATTATGGCACTACAATCCAATGGGATTCATTCAAGTTTCCGTCAATTCCTTGGTAACGTACATTATAACCTCAATGCCAAAGGTACAATTCATAAACCTAGCTTCTTCAGCCAATAGTGTGGGTCGTAACATATATGGTATCCACACACATATGCTCGGGGTCTAGAATCATCCTTGTAATCAGACAATTCCTGAGAGAAGGCATGTGATCACTCATGCAATCCCTTGTTTAAGGACGAGTCTTTCTAACTGGACTGTCCGTCAATGTCTTTTCTAACTGGACATTGGATGCCTTAACGAGTAAGCGATTAACTTACAAGTTAAAATTAAATGCCTTAAGGAGTAAGCGGTTAACTTACAAGTTAAAATTAGATGCCTTAACGAGTAAGCGATTAACTTACAAGTTAAAATTGAATGCCTTAACGAGTAAGCGGTTAACTTACAAGTTAAAATTAGATGCCTTAACGAGTAAGCGATTAACTTACAAGTTAAAATTGAATGCCTTAACGAGTAAGCGATTAACTTACAAGTTAAAATTAGAACATACCATGGTACAAGTATGTGATACAAGTTTCAAACTTCGATACTTAGTAGATCGATGGGGACATCACTAAGTATAGATTCTTTCAAAGAACGTTCAATAACGCAGAGTTCATTCAAATACTATCATGCCATACTGATAGCTAACTTTAGAAAGAAATACTGAATTCCAATAAACAGGAGTTCAAATACTGTAAGGAACGTAATCCCTTACCTGAATTGCTTTTCCTCGCAATCTCCTCTCTGTGCGAATCTACAAGGCACGGAGTAATTTACTTTAGTACTCTCTACATTGTTAACTATTTCTACTTAGTTAACTGAGAGATGCGTTTTAACTTCTTTACTTCGTTACTTCTTTCTTTACGTTTAAGTTTCTGACTTTGATTTACTAGTCAGTCCTTTAACTTGATATAATTGCAATTAAGTCCTTTAACTTTTGGTTAATTACAATTTGGTCCTTCAACTTTAGTTCAATTGCAATTTAGTCCTTCCACTTTGGATTAATTGCAGATTAGTCCTTCAACTCTAATTCAATTGCAATTTAGTCCTTCCACTTTGGATTAATTGCAGATTAGTCCTTCAACTTTCCTTTAATTACAGAAAGGTCCTTGGACTTTGGTTTCGTTCATAAGGTCCCCTAAGTTTCTCTTTTTAAACACTTAGGCCCCTCTAACTTCAAGGTTTCCCTTTTTCTTTCTTCTAACTTTAATTCTTTTCAGTTTAGTCCTTTTCTGTTAGGAAACTAACTGAAATTTCTAATCTTTTTCTTTCTCGTTAACTTTTTAACTTTCAAGGTCTTCCAAGTACTATTCTATTTTCTCAAGTTAATTTTTCTAATTTGTCAACAATCCTCCTAACGATTTTTGTTTTCTTTCCATTAGAAACTTAACGGAAACACTAACTTTCCGTCCCAATTCTTAACATCTTCAATCAAGAATCAACACCCAAGTTAGGTCATCATTGCCGAAACATACATGATCCAAAATCCATTGATTTGATCAATTTTCTAGTTCTTTAAATTTTTCTAAATTCCCAACATCAATATTATTTACAATACACTTAACGAGGATCAATTAAATCAACAAAAATCAATTCTTCCTTGGCTTAGGGCCATTCGGCCGAAACTTGTTCTTGGTGGGAAATCCATATTTTTTCTTCTTTTGATAAACCCAATTCAACCTCAATGATTTATATATTCAATTCCCAAGCCTTGCGTAATATAAATCAATTCAATTCAAGATTATAAAACTCAATCTTAAAAATAAACTAGTATCAAGATTACTATATTTTTTTCATAGTATCTAGATCAACTCCATTAACCTTTAAAATTTTATCATAAATCCTTAGCATGCAAACCCTAATACTTGTATTCTTAAAACATGCATAACTTATGTTTTAAACATCCAAATCCAATGAAATAAATTTTGGAGAGTAGGATTTAACATTACCTTGAGAATGATCGGATTGTATCTCCAAAACAATGGCCGGAAAATTTCTTCTCCCCCCTCCTAGGTTCGGCTGCTGCTATAGAACTAGGGTTTTTTTTTTTTTTTTTTTTTTGAGTTTATGATAATAAGGAATTCTTAAGTTGACTAACTCATTAATTTATACCTTGGGTTGATCCCTAATTGGTTGGGTTTACTAATACAATTTCGGGCCAATCCAATTTTCTTGAGCCCACTTCTTTAAATTACTTTATAATTCTAGTTATTGTTTAATTAATTAGTAAAACCGAAATAAGTAAATAAAATAATAAAAAAAAAATTCCGGCTGTTACATTGTTACCTCCTTAAAAGAAGTTTGTCCTCAAACTTTGACAATTCTTAATCCGAGAAGATGTCCGGGTACAATTCGCGTATTTCACTTTCTTGTTCCCATGTCGCTTCTCTTTCTGAGTGATTGCTCCATTGCACTTTTACATAGGGAACCGTACGCTTTCTTACGACCTCATCTTTTCTGTCGACGATCTTGATTGGTCGTTCATCGTACGTCAAATCTGCCCGAACTCTTAACTGTTTGTATTCTATCACATGACTCGGATCATGAATATACTTCCTTAGCATGGAGACATGGAACACATTATGCACTCCAGCTAATACCGGCGGTAACGCCAATCGATACGCCACTTCCCGATCTTATCAAGGATTTCGAATGGTCCCACATATCGTGGACTTAGCTTCCCTTTGTATCTCCCTCTTAATTTCGTCATTGTTCGGCACTCATACTCTTTTTTGGTACCTCAATATTCCATCTTCGCCCATGTGAAGATCTTTTACTTGTCCTTTTCCGATTAGGGCTTCTCTCACCTCGTCTACCTCTTGTGCCTCTTTAATCCTGCTCAACAGTGCAGGCTGTAACGTCAATCTAGCCAAATATCCATTTACCTTCACCACTAAGTTCATCTCCTTGACATCATTCCACATACTTACCCCCTTAGAGATCAACGTCGCCAATATTCCGTGATTCTTTCTATTTAAGGCATCTGCCACCTTGTTAGCTTTCCCAGGATGGCAATATTTCACAGTCGTAATCCTTGAGAAGCTCCAACCATCTCCGTTGTCTCATGTTCAACTCCTTCTGAGTGAAAATGTACTTAAGGCTCTTGTGATCTGTAAAAATCTGGCATTTCACGCCATACAAATAATGTCCAAATTTTCAAGGCAATTACTACTGCCGCTAATTCCAAATCATGGGTCTGGTAATTCTCCTCATATACTTTCAACTGCCTAGATGCATAAGATATAACCTTATCATTCTGCATCAACACACAGCCTAGCCCTTTAAGCGAGGCATCGCTATATATTACAAATCCATCCGATCCAGACGGTAAAGCAAGAACTGGTGCGGACACCAATCGTCGCTTCAATTCCTCAAAACTCCTTTCACATTCTTCTGACCAAACAAACTTTGCTCCTTTCTGAGTTAACTTTGTCAATGGCACTGACAACTTCGAGAAACCTTCTACGAATCTCCTATAGTAGCCAGCCAAACCTAAGAAACTTCTTATCTCACTTACTGAAGTTGGTCTTTCCCAATCCACAATAGCTTCTATCTTTGTTGGATCCACGACAATCCCATCCTTTGACACCACATGTCTTAAGAATGCTACTTCCTCCAACCAGAATTCACACTTCTTGAATTTAACATATAACTTCTGCTCTCTTAAAATCTGCAGTACTAACCTTAATGCTCTTCATGTTCTTCCTTGGTCCTCGAATACACCAAGATATCATCAATGAATACAATCACACACTTATCCAGAACTTCTAAAATATCCTATTCTTAAGTTCCATAAACGCTGCCGGTGTGTTAGTCAACCCACACGGCATCACTACAAACTCATAATGACTATACCTTGTTCTAAAGGCTGTCTTAGTTATATCATCCTTCTTCACTCTTACTTGATGATAACCAGACCTCAAGTCTACCTTCAAGGAATAACACGCTCCATGAAGTTGGTCAAACAAATCATCTATTCTGGGCAACGGGTATTGGTTCCTTGCCGTTACACGGTTCAATTCACGATAGTCGATACATAACCTCATCGACGCATCTTTCTTCTTCACAAATAATACCGGTGCACCCTATGGTGATACACTCGTTCTAATCAAGCTCTTATCCAACAACCCTTACAGTTGCTCCTTTTATTCTTCAATTCTGACGGAGCCATTCTATACGGCGCCTTCGACATTGGTGAAGTCTCAGGTACCAAATCGATAGAAAATTTTACTTCTCCTTATAGAGGTATTCCCGGTAAATCCTCAGGGAACACGTCCTTGAAATATCTAATCACAGAAAGTGATTCTACGGTTACTTCCTTCTTGCTCGTATCACCAATGTACGCCAAGAATCCTTCTCATCCTTTCTTTAAAAGCTTACGAGCCTTCATTACCGATATAAGGTTCGATCGGGTTCTAGGTTTCGTTCCTTGAGAACATCACTCTTCTCTAGATAGTAATCTAAAGTGGACTTCTTTCTTTAGAACAATCCACATGGGCATGGTATGCAGTCAACTATAGTCCATTCCCAAGATTACATCAAATTCTTCGATGTCCTAAAGTAATGAGATCAACCTCAAGTTCTTCCTCGTCCACTTTCAAAGGACACTTCCTAGATATAGACGTAATAGGGATCGATTCTCTAGTTTGAATACCCATAACTAAAGAATTCTCTAACGCCTCATGAATTAAATACATATTCTTAGCCAAGCAATCATTTGGCACTTCTTATCAGAACCTTGCCCTTTGACGTCGTTCTTATTACCATCATTTCTATTGCCGTAGCCTTCATTCTGGTACTTACTTGTACTACTTTCCTTTTCGCGATCGTCAGTAGCCTTCCTTTAGATTCAGTCGACACTTTCTTAGTTGACTCTTCTTCTATTTTCGCTTACTGCGATAACTATCAGATTCTTTCTCCACTATCCTTGTCCTATCCAACACTTAATCCTAGGTTGGTAGTATTAATGGAGTGATTCCATATCGGATTCGGTTGCTCAAACCATCTTCAAATTCTCGAGTCTTTTGCACTTCATCATCGAAGAGTGTTAGGGTAAATTTTAGCAATTCGGTGAATCTAGTACCATAGTCGTTCACCGTCATACTTCCTTGAGTTATCATCATAACTCAGCCACTCTGGCGTTTTGAACACTTTTCGGATAATATGATACTATCATTAGTTATCATGAATACGAGACGTTTTCACGCACTCTCATACTATCGCTCGTCTCTACAGACTAACATTCAATTTATAAGTCATTCACTAAACCATTGGTCGCTTCAATAGACCATCACTATCTTAATTAGTCAACTTTACTAGACTTATCGGTCGTTTCATTAGATCATTACTATTTTCATTGGTCATTTCAATAGACCATTCTTACTTGTTCCAGGTTGACTTGCATTTTTAACACTATTACTCATGCTAATACAAGCATTGCTACTATGCTTAATACTTTCAAATAATTAGGCCGTCCCCAAAAGACTTAACTTTTACAAGGGATCGGTTTACTAGGTCTTTGGTCGTTTCAATAGACCAATTCTACTTAACGAAGTCATTCCGCTAGAATTTACTTATTAATCATAGGTCGATTCACTAGGCCTACTCTCATTCACACTTGGCCGTTTCACTCAGCCTATTACTCTTAACCGTTTCAATAGGTTATTTTATTCTTGTTTCGATCGCTTCAATGGATCGAAATTAACTTTACTTGGCCGTTTCACTAAGCCTATTACTCTTATACTTAACCGTTTCAATAGGTTATTTTATTCTTGTTCCGATCGCTTCAATGGATCAAAATTAACTTTACTTGGACGTTTCACTAAGCCAAATACTTTCTCTTGACCGTTTCAATAGGTCAATTTATTCTTTCTTACTTGACCGTTTCAATAGGTCACTTTGGCCATTTCACTAAGCCAATTACTTTCTCTTGACCGTTTCAATAGGTCAATTTATTCTTTCTTACTTGACCGTTTCAATAGGTCACTTTATTCTTGTTTCGATCATTTCACTAGACCAAAACTAATTTCACTTGACCGTTACCATTGCCGTTTCCGTTGTTTCCACTTCTGGTATTCGAGGCCATCTGCAAGTTTTCCTTTACATTAAAACAAGTTCGTGCTCTAGAATTGTTCATCACTACACCATATGTGCGGTGTTCATGGTATACTTAACATTACTATCCTCTTACTAACGGTTACTTGTTAGTTTGGATCGTGTTCGTAGGTCTTTTGTACTAGACCGTTATTCAGATTTGGTTAGTTTACTTTAACCTTTCTTTTCCGGTTCAGGAGTTTTCATACTTCATAATTTACAACCGTTTTACTTGGTTGCTTATTATTTCTTTGTTTCACTAGTTTTTATTACTTAACTAGCTTTAACTTATTCCAATGGTCGTCTTACTTCGTACCATGGTTACGGAGATTATTTCAATTCACTCCGACGCTTTCCCTTGTCTTTTCGCGACAAGTTAACTTTTGTCTACATAACAATAGTAAATTCAAAATTTTGGGTATTTAAATTAAATAATTAACTTTATTCAACTGCGGTGTGAGATTTAAACATCTCAAAATACACCCAAAATTCAATTTAACATAAGGAAAAATTCTAACTGCATTTCCCACTAATAACAAAATAAAAGAATCTATTCTTATAACTATCTGTCATTAATTGCATCACTTCCCACAGTGTGCATGTTCTGCTGCAAGTTGGTCATATTTTTCTTGCAATTCTAACTTCTCAGCCCAAATCTGATAGCCTGAAGTCCTAAGCTCTTCCTCATAAGCTTCTTGCTCATCTATCTTCCTTTTCAGTTCATTATTTTGTGCTATCTCATCCACCAGTTGTACACTGATTCGATTCCATTCGCGGTTAGCTCTAACCACATGGCTTTCTAGGCTTTTGACCTTCTTCAGCTGTACTGCTAACTTTCCTTCCACATACATCATGTCCTCATCGCGTTCTTTGATGACATTCTGTAAGCTGTCGACTCCTCGAGTCTCCTTCCTAAGCTCTCTTTTGGCTGAGCGAAGTTCCTTAGTTAGCTGCTTAATAATCTCCTCTTTAGCTTCTATTTCTTCCCTTAGAGTAGCACTGTACCTTACTGACTTCATGGGTCTCCTCGGCATGATCCTTCACACACCAATAGTAAACTTAATTAGTACATAGCCCCAAGATTCCATTATAACATATTAATAGAATATAAATAGACATACAATGAAGAGGTTCCTATTTCTCCAAGTATATTCATACTTTATGCACACTCTTAGTATCATTCCTAGAGTTAGACTTTATCACTTGAACTTCCTCAAGTAAGATCTTATTCAAGTTAAGTACTAAGTTCTCCCATTAGTCCTAACTTTCAGTTTTCTCCCATAAGACCTAAAGCCATTGCTCTGATACCAACTGTAACACCCCGAATTTTCTTATAATATCTGAGCATTTAATGGCATTAAATATCCATAAATAACAATAATAAATACTTCAAATTAGGGTTCACAACTCCCCCTTATTTAACCATAAATTCAACACAATAGCGGAAGCGTAACTTAACTTGTCTTGGTAGGTAACAACCCTAACCATCAATGTACTTTGACTTACATCCAAATAATTAAACGTACTTAAACTACTAAATTAAGAATCTGCAATCCACCGTCTTCCCACGGCTGCTTTCCTTGACTTGTCCTTCTACTTAAATCCTGAAAACAAAATTTATAGAGAAGGGATGAGCGAACGAATGCTCAGTAAGTTCATACGTGGCCTCTCCGGTTACTAAGGAGAGACAACCAGAACGAATACTTCGAATAACTTTTGCAAAGATAGGTTTAGTTACTTTTGGATTCAAGACTGCAGAACAATACATTCATATTACTTTCAAGATTTTACTTTCAAAGGATTATGGCACTACAATCCAATGGGATTCATTCAAGTTTCCGTCAATTCCTTGGTAACGTACATTATAACCTCAATGCCAAAGGTACAATTCATAAACCTAGCTTCTTCAGCCAATAGTGTGGGTCGTAACATATATGGTATCCACACACATATGCTCGGGGTCTAGAATCATCCTTGTAATCAGACAATTCCTGAGAGAAGGCATGTGATCACTCATGCAATCCCTTGTTTAAGGACGAGTCTTTTCTAACTGGACTGTCCGTCAATGTCTTTTCTAACTGGACATTGGATGCCTTAACGAGTAAGCGATTAACTTACAAGTTAAAATTAAATGCCTTAACGAGTAAGCGGTTAACTTACAAGTTAAAATTAGATGCCTTAACGAGTAAGCGATTAACTTACAAGTTAAAATTGAATGCCTTAACGAGTAAGCGGTTAACTTACAAGTTAAAATTAGATGCCTTAACGAGTAAGCGATTAACTTACAAGTTAAAATTGAATGCCTTAACGAGTAAGCGATTAACTTACAAGTTAAAATTAGAACATACCATGGTACAAGTATGTGATACAAGTTTCAAACTTCGATACTTAGTAGATCGATGGGGACATCACTAAGTATAGATTCTTTCAAAGAACGTTCAATAACGCAGAGTTCATTCAAATACTATCATGCCATACTGATAGCTAACTTTAGAAAGAAATACCGAATTCCAATAAACAGGAGTTCAAATACTGTAAGGAACGTAATCCCTTACCTGAATTGCTTTTCCTCGCAATCTCCTCTCTGTGCGAATCTACAAGGCACGGAGTAATTTACTTTAGTACTCTCTACATTGTTAACTATTTCTACTTAGTTAACTGAGAGATGCGTTTTAACTTCTTTACTTCGTTACTTCTTTCTTTACGTTTAAGTTTCTGACTTTGATTTACTAGTCAGTCCTTTAACTTGATATAATTGCAATTAAGTCCTTTAACTTTGGGTTAATTACAATTTGGTCCTTCAACTTTAGTTCAATTGCAATTTAGTCCTTCCACTTTGGATTAATTGCAGATTAGTCCTTCAACTCTAATTCAATTGCAATTTAGTCCTTCCACTTTGGATTAATTGCAGATTAGTCCTTCAACTTTCCTTTAATTACAGAAAGGTCCTTGGACTTTGGTTTCGTTCATAAGGTCCCCTAAGTTTCTCTTTTTAAACACTTAGGCCCCTCTAACTTCAAGGTTTCCCTTTTTCTTTCTTCTAACTTTAATTCTTTTCAGTTTAGTCCTTTTCTGTTAGGAAACTAACTGAAATTTCTAATCTTTTTCTTTCTCGTTAACTTTTTAACTTTCAAGGTCTTCCAAGTACTATTCTATTTTCTCAAGTTAATTTTTCTAATTTGTCAACAATCCTCCTAACGATTTTTGTTTTCTTTCCATTAGAAACTTAACGGAAACACTAACTTTCCGTCCCAATTCTTAACATCTTCAATCAAGAATCAACACCCAAGTTAGGTCATCATTGCCGAAACATACATGATCCAAAATCCATTGATTTGATCAATTTTCTAGTTCTTTAAATTTTTCTAAATTCCCAACATCAATATTATTTACAATACACTTAACGAGGATCAATTAAATCAACAAAAATCAATTCTTCCTTGGCTTAGGGCCATTCGGCCGAAACTTGTTCTTGGTGGGAAATCCATATTTTTTCTTCTTTTGATAAACCCAATTCAACCTCAATGATTTATATATTCAATTCCCAAGCCTTGCGTAATATAAATCAATTCAATTCAAGATTATAAAACTCAATCTTAAAAATAAACTAGTATCAAGATTACTATATTTTTTTTCATAGTATCTAGATCAACTCCATTAACCTTTAAAATTTTATCATAAATCCTTAGCATGCAAACCCTAATACTTGTATTCTTAAAACATGCATAACTTATGTTTTAAACATCCAAATCCAATGAAATAAATTTTGGAGAGTAGGATTTAACATTACCTTGAGAATGATCGGATTGTATCTCCAAAACAATGGCCGGAAAATTTCTTCTCCCCCCTCCTAGGTTCGGCTGCTGCTATAGAACTAGGGTTTTTTTTTTTTTTTTTTTTTTGAGTTTATGATAATAAGGAATTCTTAAGTTGACTAACTCATTAATTTATACCTTGGGTTGATCCCTAATTGGGTTGGGTTTACTAATACAATTTCGGGCCAATCCAATTTTCTTGAGCCCACTTCTTTAAATTACTTTATAATTCTAGTTATTGTTTAATTAATTAGTAAAACCGAAATAAAGTAAATAAAATAATAAAAAAAAAAATTCCGGCTGTTACATTGTTACCTCCTTAAAAGAAGTTTGTCCTCAAACTTTGACAATTCTTAATCCGAGAAGATGTCCGGGTACAATTCGCGTATTTCACTTTCTTGTTCCCATGTCGCTTCTCTTTCTGAGTGATTGCTCCATTGCACTTTTACATAGGGAACCGTACGCTTTCTTACGACCTCATCTTTTCTGTCGACGATCTTGATTGGTCGTTCATCGTACGTCAAATCTGCCCGAACTCTTAACTGTTTGTATTCTATCACATGACTCGGATCATGAATATACTTCCTTAGCATGGAGACATGGAACACATTATGCACTCCAGCTAATACCGGCGGTAACGCCAATCGATACGCCACTTCCCGATCTTATCAAGGATTTCGAATGGTCCCACATATCGTGGACTTAGCTTCCCTTTGTATCTCCCTCTTAATTTCGTCATTGTTCGGCACTCATACTCTTTTTTGGTACCTCAATATTCCATCTTCGCCCATGTGAAGATCTTTTACTTGTCCTTTTCCGATTAGGGCTTCTCTCACCTCGTCTACCTCTTGTGCCTCTTTAATCCTGCTCAACAGTGCAGGCTGTAACGTCAATCTAGCCAAATATCCATTTACCTTCACCACTAAGTTCATCTCCTTGACATCATTCCACATACTTACCCCCTTAGAGATCAACGTCGCCAATATTCCGTGATTCTTTCTATTTAAGGCATCTGCCACCTTGTTAGCTTTCCCAGGATGGCAATATTTCACAGTCGTAATCCTTGAGAAGCTCCAACCATCTCCGTTGTCTCATGTTCAACTCCTTCTGAGTGAAAATGTACTTAAGGCTCTTGTGATCTGTAAAAATCTGGCATTTCACGCCATACAAATAATGTCCAAATTTTCAAGGCAATTACTACTGCCGCTAATTCCAAATCATGGGTCTGGTAATTCTCCTCATATACTTTCAACTGCCTAGATGCATAAGATATAACCTTATCATTCTGCATCAACACACAGCCTAGCCCTTTAAGCGAGGCATCGCTATATATTACAAATCCATCCGATCCAGACGGTAAAGCAAGAACTGGTGCGGACACCAATCGTCGCTTCAATTCCTCAAAACTCCTTTCACATTCTTCTGACCAAACAAACTTTGCTCCTTTCTGAGTTAACTTTGTCAATGGCACTGACAACTTCGAGAAACCTTCTACGAATCTCCTATAGTAGCCAGCCAAACCTAAGAAACTTCTTATCTCACTTACTGAAGTTGGTCTTTCCCAATCCACAATAGCTTCTATCTTTGTTGGATCCACGACAATCCCATCCTTTGACACCACATGTCTTAAGAATGCTACTTCCTCCAACCAGAATTCACACTTCTTGAATTTAACATATAACTTCTGCTCTCTTAAAATCTGCAGTACTAACCTTAATGCTCTTCATGTTCTTCCTTGGTCCTCGAATACACCAAGATATCATCAATGAATACAATCACACACTTATCCAGAACTTCTAAAATATCCTATTCTTAAGTTCCATAAACGCTGCCGGTGTGTTAGTCAACCCACACGGCATCACTACAAACTCATAATGACTATACCTTGTTCTAAAGGCTGTCTTAGTTATATCATCCTTCTTCACTCTTACTTGATGATAACCAGACCTCAAGTCTACCTTCAAGGAATAACACGCTCCATGAAGTTGGTCAAACAAATCATCTATTCTGGGCAACGGGTATTGGTTCCTTGCCGTTACACGGTTCAATTCACGATAGTCGATACATAACCTCATCGACGCATCTTTCTTCTTCACAAATAATACCGGTGCACCCTATGGTGATACACTCGTTCTAATCAAGCTCTTATCCAACAACCCTTACAGTTGCTCCTTTTATTCTTCAATTCTGACGGAGCCATTCTATACGGCGCCTTCGACATTGGTGAAGTCTCAGGTACCAAATCGATAGAAAATTTTACTTCTCCTTATAGAGGTATTCCCGGTAAATCCTCAGGGAACACGTCCTTGAAATATCTAATCACAGAAAGTGATTCTACGGTTACTTCCTTCTTGCTCGTATCACCAATGTACGCCAAGAATCCTTCTCATCCTTTCTTTAAAAGCTTACGAGCCTTCATTACCGATATAAGGTTCGATCGGGTTCTAGGTTTCGTTCCTTGAGAACATCACTCTTCTCTAGATAGTAATCTAAAGTGGACTTCTTTCTTTAGAACAATCCACATGGGCATGGTATGCAGTCAACTATAGTCCATTCCCAAGATTACATCAAATTCTTCGATGTCCTAAAGTAATGAGATCAACCTCAAGTTCTTCCTCGTCCACTTTCAAAGGACACTTCCTAGATATAGACGTAATAGGGATCGATTCTCTAGTTTGAATACCCATAACTAAAGAATTCTCTAACGCCTCATGAATTAAATACATATTCTTAGCCAAGCAATCATTTGGCACTTCTTATCAGAACCTTGCCCTTTGACGTCGTTCTTATTACCATCATTTCTATTGCCGTAGCCTTCATTCTGGTACTTACTTGTACTACTTTCCTTTTCGCGATCGTCAGTAGCCTTCCTTTAGATTCAGTCGACACTTTCTTAGTTGACTCTTCTTCTATTTTCGCTTACTGCGATAACTATCAGATTCTTTCTCCACTATCCTTGTCCTATCCAACACTTAATCCTAGGTTGGTAGTATTAATGGAGTGATTCCATATCGGATTCGGTTGCTCAAACCATCTTCAAATTCTCGAGTCTTTTGCACTTCATCATCGAAGAGTGTTAGGGTAAATTTTAGCAATTCGGTGAATCTAGTACCATAGTCGTTCACCGTCATACTTCCTTGAGTTATCATCATAACTCAGCCACTCTGGCGTTTTGAACACTTTTCGGATAATATGATACTATCATTAGTTATCATGAATACGAGACGTTTTCACGCACTCTCATACTATCGCTCGTCTCTACAGACTAACATTCAATTTATAAGTCATTCACTAAACCATTGGTCGCTTCAATAGACCATCACTATCTTAATTAGTCAACTTTACTAGACTTATCGGTCGTTTCATTAGATCATTACTATTTTCATTGGTCATTTCAATAGACCATTCTTACTTGTTCCAGGTTGACTTGCATTTTTAACACTATTACTCATGCTAATACAAGCATTGCTACTATGCTTAATACTTTCAAATAATTAGGCCGTCCCCAAAAGACTTAACTTTTACAAGGGATCGGTTTACTAGGTCTTTGGTCGTTTCAATAGACCAATTCTACTTAACGAAGTCATTCCGCTAGAATTTACTTATTAATCATAGGTCGATTCACTAGGCCTACTCTCATTCACACTTGGCCGTTTCACTCAGCCTATTACTCTTAACCGTTTCAATAGGTTATTTTATTCTTGTTTCGATCGCTTCAATGGATCGAAATTAACTTTACTTGGCCGTTTCACTAAGCCTATTACTCTTATACTTAACCGTTTCAATAGGTTATTTTATTCTTGTTCCGATCGCTTCAATGGATCAAAATTAACTTTACTTGGACGTTTCACTAAGCCAAATACTTTCTCTTGACCGTTTCAATAGGTCAATTTATTCTTTCTTACTTGACCGTTTCAATAGGTCACTTTATTCTTGTTTCGATCATTTCACTAGACCAAAACTAATTTCACTTGACCGTTACCATTGCCGTTTCCGTTGTTTCCACTTCTGGTATTCGAGGCCATCTGCAAGTTTTCCTTTTACATTAAAACAAGTTCGTGCTCTAGAATTGTTCATCACTACACCATATGTGCGGTGTTCATGGTATACTTAACATTACTATCCTCTTACTAACGGTTACTTGTTAGTTTGGATCGTGTTCGTAGGTCTTTTGTACTAGACCGTTATTCAGATTTGGTTAGTTTACTTTAACCTTTCTTTTCCGGTTCAGGAGTTTTCATACTTCATAATTTACAACCGTTTTACTTGGTTGCTTATTATTTCTTTGTTTCACTAGTTTTTATTACTTAACTAGCTTTAACTTATTCCAATGGTCGTCTTACTTCGTACCATGGTTACGGAGATTATTTCAATTCACTCCGACGCTTTCCCTTGTCTTTTCGCGACAAGTTAACTTTTGTCTACATAACAATAGTAAATTCAAAATTTTGGGTATTTAAATTAAATAATTAACTTTATTCAACTGCGGTGTGAGATTTAAACATCTCAAAATACACCCAAAATTCAATTTAACATAAGGAAAAATTCTAACTGCATTTCCCACTAATAACAAAATAAAAGAATCTATTCTTATAACTATCTGTCATTAATTGCATCACTTCCCACAGTGTGCATGTTCTGCTGCAAGTTGGTCATATTTTTCTTGCAATTCTAACTTCTCAGCCCAAATCTGATAGCCTGAAGTCCTAAGCTCTTCCTCATAAGCTTCTTGCTCATCTATCTTCCTTTTCAGTTCATTATTTTGTGCTATCTCATCCACCAGTTGTACACTGATTCGATTCCATTCGCGGTTAGCTCTAACCACATGGCTTTCTAGGCTTTTGACCTTCTTCAGCTGTACTGCTAACTTTCCTTCCACATACATCATGTCCTCATCGCGTTCTTTGATGACATTCTGTAAGCTGTCGACTCCTCGAGTCTCCTTCCTAAGCTCTCTTTTGGCTGAGCGAAGTTCCTTAGTTAGCTGCTTAATAATCTCCTCTTTAGCTTCTATTTCTTCCCTTAGAGTAGCACTGTACCTTACTGACTTCATGGGTCTCCTCGGCATGATCCTTCACACACCAATAGTAAACTTAATTAGTACATAGCCCCAAGATTCCATTATAACATATTAATAGAATATAAATAGACATACAATGAAGAGGTTCCTATTTCTCCAAGTATATTCATACTTTATGCACACTCTTAGTATCATTCCTAGAGTTAGACTTTATCACTTGAACTTCCTCAAGTAAGATCTTATTCAAGTTAAGTACTAAGTTCTCCCATTAGTCCTAACTTTCAGTTTTCTCCCATAAGACCTAAAGCCATTGCTCTGATACCAACTGTAACACCCCGAATTTTCTTATAATATCTGAGCATTTAATGGCATTAAATATCCATAAATAACAATAATAAATACTTCAAATTAGGGTTCACAACTCCCCCTTATTTAACCATAAATTCAACACAATAGCGGAAGCGTAACTTAACTTGTCTTGGTAGGTAACAACCCTAACCATCAATGTACTTTGACTTACATCCAAATAATTAAACGTACTTAAACTACTAAATTAAGAATCTGCAATCCACCGTCTTCCCACGGCTGCTTTCCTTGACTTGTCCTTCTACTTAAATCCTGAAAACAAAATTTATAGAGAAGGGATGAGCGAACGAATGCTCAGTAAGTTCATACGTGGCCTCTCCGGTTACTAAGGAGAGACAACCAGAACGAATACTTCGAATAACTTTTGCAAAGATAGGTTTAGTTACTTTTGGATTCAAGACTGCAGAACAATACATTCATATTACTTTCAAGATTTTACTTTCAAAGGATTATGGCACTACAATCCAATGGGATTCATTCAAGTTTCCGTCAATTCCTTGGTAACGTACATTATAACCTCAATGCCAAAGGTACAATTCATAAACCTAGCTTCTTCAGCCAATAGTGTGGGTCGTAACATATATGGTATCCACACACATATGCTCGGGGTCTAGAATCATCCTTGTAATCAGACAATTCCTGAGAGAAGGCATGTGATCACTCATGCAATCCCTTGTTTAAGGACGAGTCTTTTCTAACTGGACTGTCCGTCAATGTCTTTTCTAACTGGACATTGGATGCCTTAACGAGTAAGCGATTAACTTACAAGTTAAAATTAAATGCCTTAACGAGTAAGCGGTTAACTTACAAGTTAAAATTAGATGCCTTAACGAGTAAGCGATTAACTTACAAGTTAAAATTGAATGCCTTAACGAGTAAGCGGTTAACTTACAAGTTAAAATTAGATGCCTTAACGAGTAAGCGATTAACTTACAAGTTAAAATTGAATGCCTTAACGAGTAAGCGATTAACTTACAAGTTAAAATTAGAACATACCATGGTACAAGTATGTGATACAAGTTTCAAACTTCGATACTTAGTAGATCGATGGGGACATCACTAAGTATAGATTCTTTCAAAGAACGTTCAATAACGCAGAGTTCATTCAAATACTATCATGCCATACTGATAGCTAACTTTAGAAAGAAATACCGAATTCCAATAAACAGGAGTTCAAATACTGTAAGGAACGTAATCCCTTACCTGAATTGCTTTTCCTCGCAATCTCCTCTCTGTGCGAATCTACAAGGCACGGAGTAATTTACTTTAGTACTCTCTACATTGTTAACTATTTCTACTTAGTTAACTGAGAGATGCGTTTTAACTTCTTTACTTCGTTACTTCTTTCTTTACGTTTAAGTTTCTGACTTTGATTTACTAGTCAGTCCTTTAACTTGATATAATTGCAATTAAGTCCTTTAACTTTGGGTTAATTACAATTTGGTCCTTTAACTTTAGTTCAATTGCAATTTAGTCCTTCCACTTTGGATTAATTGCAGATTAGTCCTTCAACTCTAATTCAATTGCAATTTAGTCCTTCCACTTTGGATTAATTGCAGATTAGTCCTTCAACTTTCCTTTAATTACAGAAAGGTCCTTGGACTTTGGTTTCGTTCATAAGGTCCCCTAAGTTTCTCTTTTTAAACACTTAGGCCCCTCTAACTTCAAGGTTTCCCTTTTTCTTTCTTCTAACTTTAATTCTTTTCAGTTTAGTCCTTTTCTGTTAGGAAACTAACTGAAATTTCTAATCTTTTTCTTTCTCGTTAACTTTTTAACTTTCAAGGTCTTCCAAGTACTATTCTATTTTCTCAAGTTAATTTTTCTAATTTGTCAACAATCCTCTTAACGATTTTTGTTTTCTTTCCATTAGAAACTTAACGGAAACACTAACTTTCCGTCCCAATTCTTAACATCTTCAATCAAGAATCAACACCCAAGTTAGGTCATCATTGCCGAAACATACATGATCCAAAATCCATTGATTTGATCAATTTTCTAGTTCTTTAAATTTTTCTAAATTCCCAACATCAATATTATTTACAATACACTTAACGAGGATCAATTAAATCAACAAAAATCAATTCTTCCTTGGCTTAGGGCCATTCGGCCGAAACTTGTTCTTGGTGGGAAATCCATATTTTTTCTTCTTTTGATAAACCCAATTCAACCTCAATGATTTATATATTCAATTCCCAAGCCTTGCGTAATATAAATCAATTCAATTCAAGATTATAAAACTCAATCTTAAAAATAAACTAGTATCAAGATTACTATATTTTTTTTTCATAGTATCTAGATCAACTCCATTAACCTTTAAAATTTTATCATAAATCCTTAGCATGCAAACCCTAATACTTGTATTCTTAAAACATGCATAACTTATGTTTTAAACATCCAAATCCAATGAAATAAATTTTGGAGAGTAGGATTTAACATTACCTTGAGAATGATCGGATTGTATCTCCAAAACAATGGCCGGAAAATTTCTTCTCCCCCCTCCTAGGTTCGGCTGCTGCTATAGAACTAGGGTTTGTTTTTCTTTTTTTTTTTTTGAGTTTATGATAATAAGGAATTCTTAAGTTGACTAACTCATTAATTTATACCTTGGGTTGATCCCTAATTGGGTTGGGTTTACTAATACAATTTCGGGCCAATCCAATTTTCTTGAGCCCACTTCTTTAAATTACTTTATAATTCTAGTTATTGTTTAATTAATTAGTAAAACCGAAATAAAGTAAATAAAATAATAATAAAAAAAATCCGGCTGTTACAGCACCTCTCTTGATGGTACCTATACCGACGATTTTTCCTTTGGCATTATCACCAAATACTACTGGGGGACCTGATGCTTCAATAATATCGGCAAGAAGATCTGCAAATCCTGTCATATGTCTTGAGCAGCCACTATCTAGAATCCACAAATCCTTGCTTGCACCAGTTGAGGCCATGAAGCATTCCTGAAATAAAACAGTATGCTTATGGTCCCCCTTATTCTTGGGTCCGAGGGTTAGTTCCTCTTTGGCAACCACATCTGGCCACCACTAGAGGATGTAACCTTAGTGGGTCCAGATAGGTGCTTCAAGAGGCATTCATGAGCCTTGTGACCATAATCAAAACAATTAGAACATCTCACTTGACTGATAGACTGAGGATTCGGTAGAACATCATTCTGTTTAGTCAGTGCATCGGCAGAACTAGGGAATTGTGCAGGCACAAACTTAGTAGGTTTAAAGGTGCTAGTATTGCCTTTCTTTCCATTCTGTTTACCTTTGGCAGTTACCTTTTTAGGCACTTGTCCATCGGCAGCAGAGGAGGTCAGATCGGCAGCACTTGCTCTGCTGATGTATTCACCAAGAATACCGTTATCGGCAGACTCAGTATCAGCAACCTTAACATATCTTTGTTTGTGCTTATCATTCCTTTTGTTCTGGTTCTTAGGATACTTCATTGCCACAGCACTGTATATTGGCTTAGCATCCTTATGCACTGAGTTAACAGGACTACATTCAACTTTCTCATCCTTTTTCTCTGTAGCACAAGTTTCAGTAGAGCTACTGCTGCTGGAATCAAATCCTAACCCAGATTGGTCCTTATATGACATTTGGGTCTGTAGGATTGTTTCAACAGCAATTCTAGATTTTGTGTAAGAGTCAACAATCCTTGAGAGATGATTGTTTCTTTTCACAAGATCTTCGATCTGAGCTATCAATACTGCTACTTGGCATTTGAGATCCAGGTTTTCCTTTTTTAAAGAAATAGACTCAAGCTCGTGTCCTTTGAGAACTGAAATTTCAGACATAAGCGAGCTATTCTCGTTAGAAATTCTTTTGAAATCAGCAGCCATCACTTTATGAACGCTACTCAGCTTCTCATAATCAATAAAAAGTTCATCCATTGTCTCTACAATCTCAGCCTTAGATAATTCTGGAAGAGGGTCGGCTGAATGTTTGGGAGTAGAGGAAATGGGTTCAGGTGAGAAGTCAGGTAGGGAAGAGATGGGTTTCGAAAGGCTTTTGGCAATATTGGGATGTTCGGTGAATGAGAATTTTCTTGTCATCGGCAAGGGTTTTGTTTTAGAAGCATTGAAGTGAGAAGAGTTACACTGTCCATAGAGTGAAGTTCCCACTTGATGAACCTTGTATCCTATTGGATTTCCTGCTTTGATGCTTACTTCCTTGAAGTATGGTTGAGCTCTTCCAGTTGGTATTTCTTTGACTGGAGTCTTTGGCGGCGAGGGATCTCGGTAGATTGGAGTCGGCAAGGATGAAAGATCGGAATCATCTGAATCTAATGCCATGAAGAACATTTTCATTCATGTAGATTTTGATCAAGCAAGACCAACTTTAGTTGGGCGAGATGGGTGTTTTGGTACTTCCCATCTCGTAATCTAACCCCCGAACCTCAAAACAAAGAATCTCTGTTTTCGTAATCAAACTTAGGCTACAATCTATAGGTTTTTCTTATGTTCCTCAAAACATAGGTGGCGACTCTAAAAAACACGTTAGACATCCAAGGATGACTCACGGGCTCTAGCCTAAAGCCGTGGTTCCCCCGGGGTATCTACAGTGGCGACTCCGCTGGGGATATTTGAGGGTTAAACTTGCATTCTGATCAAAATCTACATCTTTTCTGGGCATTCTGTTTCCTGATAGGGGAGGCGCGCGCGTCTGGCCTTTGAAGCCTAAGGCGCGCGCATCCCGCATCAAGAACCAGAATCGCCCACTTCTTCATATTCTTCATCTTCTTCTTCTGTTATTCTGCACTAATCACATCTGCAGGGGTTACAATATGAACATGGGACCAGGGCAATCCCCTGAGTCCAAAGTCTGACATTCTGACAGGTGTGCCCCAGAAGCGCGCGCCTCCCATACGCATTGCGCCATGCGCGCGCGGCCCACATCAGAACTCAGAGGCGCACGCTTCTGGGTTGGTTTCCAGAACAGAATCAGGTTTCAGTGACTGAGCAGAACAGTGGGGTGTGGGCACAGTTGCCTGCATCAGAACAGAATTGAACCCTCGGACTGTTTTAATTTTGTGTTTTATTTACCGGTCACACGGGTGATTCGGGAGTTGTAATTTTATGTGCTTATGTGTTTTGTGTGTTTTTCTTTCTTTTCAAAAAAAAAAAAAATAAATAAAAAAATTTGTCACTTGTTAGACCTCACACTACATGCACATATTCCTATGAACTGCTCACTATCGAGTCGCACAAGTCCAACCCCAAACCCGTCGAGGCCCGTCCTAGAAAGTTTCAAGCTCCACCAGACCTTGGCTCTTTCGAAGCGGTAAACCTCAGCCCGTGGCGTAGTTCAAGACTACATGCCGGGGGTGACCTTTGAGCCTCATATTCAAGCCGAGCACAAACCACACAAATTCTAGTTAGGGTCTAACACTCCGTGACTCAAGTCGGTTTCCATGTACCGAGATTTCCCTAAACTAATGTCTTCAAATCATATATGCCAACTTGTTGAAATGGACGCAATAAAAATCCGTCCCCAAAAGTGGTTATTTTGGAAGAAAATAAAAATCCGTCCCCGCATGTATGCTTTACTACATTAATTTAGTTTAATCCTGATACATGTAGGATTCACAAGCGCGATGGAATCCGATGAGTATATGGGACCGCGAGATGGTCTATATACTAGTGTGACGATTCCATTATTTTCTTAGAAACCCCAAAAGGGATTCATTCCCTCCGACTTATAAAATAAAAAAAAGAGTCTTTTCTTATGTGGTTCGAGTCGTGTGCCCAACTGTGTGTTCTAAGCCTCTTCATGGACCGCAAGTGTTACTCAAGACTGACAAGGGTCTCTTCTGCAATATAGGTTCAATTGGTACTTACAAAGTCTACCGGGATTCAGAAAATCGGTTAGTCCGTGAAGAGATCACTCCAACAGCTCCGACATCAACCATGACCGGCAGCAGCAACACCATGTCTCTCGAACAGCTCTCGACTATGGTCCAACTCCTCCAAGAGCAAGTCTCCACCCTTAACAAGGAGGCACAAAGCAAAGACGACATTTGGCAATCCCACCTCGACCGCCAAAGGGAGGCCCACGAGGCCGAAATGGAGCTAATGAAAGAAAAGCTCACTAACCTTGCCAAGGGAAAGAACAAGAACAATGATGATGAATCCGAATGGACCGAGGGTTTGTTCAAGAGTCCTTATGTCAAAACCCGCACCAAGAAAATGGGGGAACCAAGTTCCGAGAACAACGAGCCCAAAATGGTGGATTCTATCATGGCCTACATCGACCAAAAATTCAATGGGCTCAACATGGGGAAAGGCTCCGACACAAGCCTTTATCAATCATCCATCCTCATGAGTACTATGGCCGCTCTTCCTGATAAGTTCAAGATGCCCAACATAAGCAAATTCAAGGGCAACTCTTGTCCTATGGCTCACATCGAGACTTATATTTGGGCAATGGTTCCAAAAAAGGTCTCCACCAAGGTGATGGCTCAATGCTTTCCTCTCACTCTCGAGGGGGCGGTAAAATATTGGTATGCTACTCTCCCGCTCACTGTCCATCTTGATTGGGACTCCGCCATGCTTGCCTTCAAGAACCAATACCAAGGCAACACCACTCACCGGCCCACAAGGAAAGAGCTAGAGAACACTACTCAACGAGATAATGAGTCCTTCATCGACTTCACAAGAAGATGGAATGACAAACTCTTCGAAATTGTTGAGAGGCCAAACACAAAAGAGCAAATGGACATATTTCTCAAGTGTCTCAAGATTGATCTCCGCACCCACCTAAGTGGGGCTTGCTACTCCAACTTCTCCCAAATGTATGAGGCGGGGGTACGCATGGATGACTTGCTCAAGGAGATTAAGAAGACCACTCCTACTTACCGCTACAAGGCTGCTTCCAACTCCACAAAAGAGGCCTCGGTCAACGCCGTCACCATTGACAAGGGGAATTACAAAAAGGTTCCTCCACCTCAAGGGAAAAGGCCCCGAAGTGACCGTGTCTACACGCCTCTCCAAGGCATGACTCAAACCGAAGTGTTCGAGGTCCTCAAGGCAAA
Organism: Campanula takesimana; assembly: GCA_026119855.1. Taxonomy (NCBI): domain Eukaryota; kingdom Viridiplantae; phylum Streptophyta; class Magnoliopsida; order Asterales; family Campanulaceae; genus Campanula; species Campanula takesimana. The sequence goes on from JAOWBW010002064.1 coordinate 29,660, forward strand.
GGGTCAAATCACACCCGTGCAAGGGTACCAACCCAAGACGATCAACTCCAATCATTCTCACCACAAATATTGTGGCTACCACCAATATAGTGGCCACACCACCGAGGATTGCTTCATTCTCCGCAATGTCATTCAAGATCTCATAGATAAGAAAGAATTTGTAGTGGCTAATGACGAGCATGTCAATGTAATAGAGATAGGAAAACTTGAGGGGACCACCCATTCAATCCCAATTGTGAATGGGGGCCCCAATGTTATGAATAAACTTGACAATTCTTGTTATGTAGTGACTTACGATGAGGTAATGAGGGAAGTACTAGAGAATAGGAATAAGAAGCAAGACGGGAACGTCAACATGCTAACTCGATCCGGTCGAGTCATAGCAAGCAACCCTTCCACTTCCGCACCAAGCTCCTCTTCTCAAAAGCCGCAAGCTCACAACGCTCCCGAAGATCCTCTACTTGTCCAACTCAAGAAAACTCAAGCCAACATCTCTATTTGGGACCTTATTGCATCCTCAAAGAAACACCGAGATCTTGTCATCCGCAATCTCGATGATACATCAGTTTCTCCCGATACTACTCCCGAGGACCTCACAGCAATGATTGGTCACATTCATTTTGGCAACGTCATCACCTTTGCCGATATGGACCTTCCACCGTTTGGTTCCGACCACAACGAAGCTATTTACCTCAAGGTACGAGCAAGGGGGAGACCCGTCTCAAGAGTCTTAGTGGACGGTGGTTCCGCACTCAATCTCATGCCTGGTAGAATCATCGGCATACTGGGGCTTAAGGATTCTGGTGGAGCTTGAAACTTTCTAGGACGGGCCTCGACGGGTTTGGGGTTGGACTTGTGCGACTCGATAGTGAGCAGTTGATAGGAATATGTGCATGTAGTGTGAGGTCTAACAAGTGACAATTTTTTTTATTTTTTTATTTTTTTTTTGAAAAGAAAGAAAAACACACAAAACACATAAGCACATAAAATTACAACTCCCGAATCACCCGTGTGACCGGTAAATAAAACACAAAATTAAAACAGTCTGAGGGTTCAATTCTGTTCTGATGCAGGCAACTGTGCCCACACCCCACTGTTCTGCTCAGTCACTGAAACCTGTTTCTGTTCTGGAAACCAACCCAGAAGCGTGCGCCTCTGAGTGCTGATGTGGGACGTGCGCGCATGGCGCAATGCTTATGGGAGGCGCGCGCTTCTGGGTCACACCTGTCAGAATGTCAGATTTTGGACTCAGGGGATTGCCCTGGTCCCATGTTCATATTGTAACCCCTGTAGAAGTGATTAGTGCAGAATAACAGAAGAAGAAGATGAAGAATATGAAGAAGTGGGCGATTCTGGTTCTTGATGCGGGATGCGCGCGCCTTAGGCTTAAAAGGCCAGACGCGCGCGCCTCCCCCATCAGGAAACAGAATGCCCAGAAAAGATGTAGATTTTGATCAGAATGCAAGTTTAACCCTCAAATAGTCCCCAGCGGAGTCGCCACTGTAGATACCCCGGGGGAACCACGGCTTTAGGCTAGAGCTCGTGAATTATCCTAGGATGTCTAACTTGTTTTTAGAGTCGCCACCTATGTTTTGAGGAACATAAGAAAAACCTATAGATTGTAGCCTAAGTTTGATTACGAAAACAGAGATTCTTTGTTTTGAGGTTCGGGGGTTAGATTACGAGATGGGAAGTACCGAAACACCCATCTCGCCCAACTAAAGTTGGTCTTGCTTGATCAAAATCTTCATGAATGAAAATGGTCTTCTTCTTCTTCTTTAAGTCATGAAAAGGGGGATTTAAAATAGGATTTGGAATGTAGGAGATAACTCCTTAACCAACCTCAATGAGATGAGGTGATCATTAGAGTCATGTCCCAAAATGATTTGGGTGATTGCACATTTGATTAAAGTAAAAAGAGAGAGGAGATGAAGTAGAAAAGAAGGGAAAAGATGGACTTTTACCTACAATTTGAAGAACTTCAAATGTTGCTTAATGAGATCCTTGGAGAACCTTTAGAAAGTGATTTTTTGTCTAGTTTTCGATGATTTTTCGATCCTTGAAAATGGAGGTAAAGAGAGGTTTTTATTGGTGAAAGAGGGGTGTTTTTGGTACCAAAACTCAGTCACCAAGAAATCCTTCCTGGGCAAAATCCTGTAAATTGAGCAAGGGAGGGAATCCTGGCCAGAAATCTGTAACTGACGCCCAGAGGGGCGCGCTTCCTGCTTTGGGGGCGGGAGGCGCGCGCGCCTGGCTCCTAGTGTCGAAGGCGCGCGACTCAGAGAAGGCAATTTTGACAAAATGGACTAGAAAGTCAGCCCTGTCATTCAGTTTAGTCCCTGGACTTAACGAAGTCAGTCAGGAATTTAACGGAAGTGACAGAAACTAGCGAGAAACACTTAGAATGGGGAGAAACACAAAATCAAATGTGCAATCGGGGTGAGCGGTCCAAGGCGGGGTGTCTACAATAGTATACACTTTACCTAATGAAGCACATAAATTACTTACCTCGCAGAACCTGTCGTAGGCACTTCTTAGAGATTCACCATCTAATTTCTTGAAAGATTCAAACTCCGCAATGCAGTCGTAGAGTCTGTTGTCTTTCACCTGCTCATCTCCTTCAAAGTATGCAAGGAGTTTGTTCCAGCATTGTTGAGCCGTGGAGCACAAGTCAATCAGTTTATATTGCTTGTCGTCCAATCCACATGAGATAATGTGGCACGCCTTTCCATCTAGAGCAACTGAAAGTTTGTCTTCATCAGTCCATTCTTCTCTAGGTTTTTCAATCAAGGTTTCATCAACTTGAACATGCGTTTCTTGTTCAGTGTCTTGATCAGCATGAGCAGTCAGAGGAGTGGAAGGAATTGGTCGGTAGGTGGTTGAGACCTTTAGAGGAATGATTGGACCACCTTCTATTACTTGCATTAACCGGTCATCGATTGAGTTCATATACTTTATCATACGAGATTTCCAGACACCAAACTCATTGACGTTCAACAACGGAATGGTAGTGATGTTGAACGACTGCATGATTTTTCATGCCATGGTATCGGCAATATAAGCTGCAAAGCTTGGAAATTTCTTTCAAAATTCCAAGCTCTGATACCAATTGTTAGGCCCAATTGGTAGGAAAATAGGCTAGAGGGGGGGTGAATAGCCTAATTAAAACTTTTTCAAAGAAACACTTTTATAAATGCAAAGTCACTTATCAGATTGCAAACTATTATCAGTAAGCGCAGCGGGTAAAATATGACTTAGTTTTAACTCACACAAAATCAGTGTATAAAAGATTTTCAGAGCTTAGTTTTACACAAAGTTGTTTCCAAAAGTTCAATGCAGTTTCAAGAGATTGGTCAATGAAAATAATGATGAGTCAGCAAGAACAGTAATGATTTGCCGGTGATAGAGTTCCAACCGGCAAGGACAATAAGTAACAGAGACACAAGGATTTGGAGAGGTTCACAGTGTAAATACTACTACGTCCTCTACCAAGTTTGGTCAGAACTTGGATTTGGGTTATGAGCACTATTAAATATCCCTAGTCTATTACAAGAGCGGCTTTGCCGGATACAAAGACTAAATTCTAGAGATAGTTTAATGAATCGTAAAGCAAATATCTGACCAAGTGTATTTGAGCGGCAAGTTCGAAAGAACTTATCTCACTCAGGTGGGTGTGTGAAAACTCAGACAACGTATTCCTTAAAATAATCTAGTTCGGGAATACTAACAGTGTTGTAGAGTTTGTGCACAAGTGTATGTCCTATTAAATGATCTAATGATTATCTGGACAAGGAATGTTTGAGCTTCAATGAATGCTGCAAACAACCAACTCTCTTCAATGCACTAAAACCACCAACCTTCTTCAATGCACTGAGTCCTCTATTTATAGGAGGAGTTAATGTCTTAGCTTGTTGAAGAAGGATAACATTTGAATTTCCAGCTGGGTAGGTGAGGAGCATTTAATGCAGTATCCTTGGCATTAATGGCGAAGATACGCGTGACTTAAAAGTCTGATGGGTAAAGACCCCTTTGTCTCAACCGGTTACCTGCAAAAGCAAGTAGAGACAGAGTATAGCTAAAAGTAGCTATGTGTCAGACGGCGTAGAAATCATTACAGAGCAGGTAAACTACTTTATGATAAAACAGTATAGAGACAATCAGCAAGGTTGACTTTAATGAAATGATGTCAGCTGACTGACAGTGCAGACTGTCTATTATATCGGCATGTTGTGATTGGAGTTGATTGGCAACTTCTTTAATAAGTTGAACGGCAACTTCTGTAGCAAGTTGATCGGCAACTTGTCGCATGTTAAGAATAGAGTTGATCGGCAACTTGTTTACTGGTCTGCTGATTTACTTCCTCTTGCTGGTTTGTCTTGAATGAAGAGTTGAAATACACCTGTGCTGGTCACAAAGGATCCTAAGGGCACCTTAAAAAAGGTTCTAATAAAATTGGGGGACCCTAAGTGTAGACATGATTGGGATTAAGTAATTCTAGGACCTAGGTATCTATTTGAACAACAATCTCCTCCTAATTACTTAAGTCCAATCACCCTTAAAGCTAAAGACATCTCTTATCTTAGGGAAAAGATTTCTAAGGATATCTAGGTATAACCAAATCCTAAGGTAAGTCACACTAGATGTTTAATGCAAAAGGTGGATTCACCAAAATAAATGGTGAAGCCGGTTCAAGGAATCGGCAAGAGTGATGATCTGCAAAAGGAAATAGCACAGAATAATGCAGATAACAACACAAATATAAGAACATATTAGCACAATAAAAATTTTATAAGCAAGGAAATTTGTCTGTGAAGGTCTTCAATAAGATATCTACATCATAGGCTATGTGACTCAAGGATCAGCAGAAGGAGGATCAGAAATCTTAGGATCTGCTGCTGGAGTTGAGTCCTTTGTAGATTCAGACTTCCTAGCCTTCTTTCTTGCTTTTTCTTCTTTTCTTTCAGCTTTCCTCTTTGCTTTGCTCTGTCTTCTCTGCGCACTCTCCAATCTTTCAGACAGCATCTTGTTGTTGGCTTCAAGAGCAGCTATCTTCAGATTAGCTTCGGCAAGAGCAGCTTTGGTCTCAGATAACTCTTCTTCAAGTCTTCCCATATCTTTAGCTGCAGCCTCTGATTGTCAACAAGATTCTGTTGAATGTTATGAGTTGTCCCCAAGGATTCAGAAAGAGCCATTATACGCTCTTCTCTATCAGCAAGGAGAGCTTTCAATTCTTTGACCAGAGTATTCTCCTATGGATTGGAGCAATTTCTTAAACTGAAACCGGTTGAATTCAATGGGGAACCCGATGTTCGGAAAGCTGAGTTGTGGATTGAGTCGATGGAGAAGATTTATGAGGTATTTGGTTGCACGGATGAGGACAAGGTCCGGTTCGCGGCTTACAAACTTGTGGGAGCCGCCGAGCATTGGTGGAAGGGTGTTAAAGCTAGTTGGGATGATACTCACACGGTGTATGCGTGGGAGTTGTTTGTGCGCAAATTTAAGGAACATTTCATTCCGGTTGTTGATCAAAACCGAAAGGAGATCGAGCTGCTCAACCTGGAGCAAGGTTTGTTGTCTATAGCACAATACTCGGCTAAGTTCACAGAATTAGCCCGGTATTGTAACTATTTGGTGAGGACCGAGGAACAAAAAGCTATGAGATTGTTAGGCCCAATTGGTAGGAAAATAGGCTAGAGGGGGGGTGAATAGCCTAATTAAAACTTTTTCAAAGAAACACTTTTATAAATGCAAAGTCACTTATCAGATTGCAAACTATTATCAGTAAGCGCAGCAGGTAAAATATGACTTAGTTTTAACTCACACAAAATCAGTGTATAAAAGATTTTCAGAGCTTAGTTTTACACAAAGTTGTTTCCAAAAGTTCAATGCAGTTTCAAGAGATTGGTCAATGAAAATAATGATGAGTCAGCAAGAACAGTAATGATTTGCCGGTGATAGAGTTCCAACCGGCAAGGACAATAAGTAACAGAGACACAAGGATTTGGAGAGGTTCACAGTGTAAATACTGCTACGTCCTCTACCAAGTTTGGTCAGAACTTGGATTTGGGTTAAGAGCACTATTAAATATCCCTAGTCTATTACAAGAGCGGCTTTGCCGGATACAAAGACTAAATTCTAGAGATAGTTTAATGAATCGTAAAGAAAATATCTGACCAAGTGTATTTGAGCGGCAAGTTCGAAAGAACTTAGCTCACTCAGGTGGGTGTGTGAAAACTCAGACAACGTATTCCTTAAAATAATCTAGTTCGGGAATACTAACAGTGTTGTAGAGTTTGTGCACAAGTGTATGTCCTATTAAATGATCTAATGATTATCTGGACAAGGAATGTTTGAGCTTCAATGAATGCTGCAAACAACCAACTCTCTTCAATGCACTAAAACCACCAACCTTCTTTAATGCACTGAGTCCTCTATTTATAGGAGGAGTTAATGTCTTAGCTTGTTGAAGAAGGATAACATTTGAATTTCCAGCTGGGTAGGTGAGGAGCATTTAATGCAGTATCCTTGGCATTAATGGCGAAGATACGCGTGACTTAAAAGTCTGATGGGTAAAGACCCCTTTGTCTCAACCGGTTACCTGCAAAAGCAAGTAGAGACAGAGTATAGCTAAAAGTAGCTATGTGTCAGACGGCGTAGAAATCATTACAGAGCAGGTAAACTACTTTATGATAAAACAGTATAGAGACAATCAGCAAGGTTGACTTTAATGAAATGATGTCACCTGACTGACAGTGCAGACTGTCTATTATATCGGCATGTTGTGAATGGAGTTGATCGGCAACTTCTTTAATAAGTTGAACGGCAACTTCTGTAGCAAGTTGATCGGCAACTTGTCGCATGTTAAGAATAGAGTTGATCGGCAACTTGTTTACTGGTTTGCTGATTTGCTTCCTCTTGCTGGTTTGTCTTGAATGAAGAGTTGAAATACACCTGTGCTGGTCACAAAGGATCCTAAGGGCACCTTAAAAAAGGTTCTAATAAAATTGGGGGACCCTAAGTGTAGACATGATTGGGATTAAGTAATTCTAGGACCTAGGTATCTATTTGAACAACAGAGATTCATTCGGGGATTGAAGACCTCCATCCGTACTCAACTTATTGCCCAACAGATTGTGACCTTCCAAGATGCGGTAGACCGAGCCTACTTGATAGAGCAAGATATTGGGGAGCACAAAAGGAAAACCGAGGTTGTGGGTACGGGTAAACCGGGAAGCCATGCTAAATCTCAACCACAACACCGTTCCGACAACCGTGGTAACCCGGGAGCATCATCTCAGTTTAAGGGGCAAACCACACCGAGGAATCCGGGTACTACTCCGGGGATTCAGAATAGGAAGCTTTGTACATTTTGTCATAGGGTAGGCCATACGGAGGATAGGTGTTGAAAAAAGCAAGGCAAGTGTACCAATTGTGGTGAAATGGGGCACTTTGCGAGAGATTGCACGAGGCACCGAGGTCAGTCATCCGGGTCAGGGGTTGGTACTAATCAGGGTCAGAAAAGGGATGCCACTGGGAAGCCCAAAGTTCAAGGAAAGATTTATGCCATGAATCAACAATAGGCGACCGATGATCCTTCGGTTATTAGAGGTATTGTTTCTGTGTCTAATGTGAGGGCACGAGCGTTAGTAGATCCAGGATCATCTCATTCATACATTTCTGTGCAATTTGCTTCCATGTTAAATGCTGCATTCGAGTCTTTACCGTACGTGCTATAGGTGTCGACCCCTATAGGAGAATGCTTGATTTCTGATCGAGTCTTTTGTGCTTGTGATGTGGTTATTTGTGGTCGTGTCCTTTGTGCGGATTTGGTAGTTCTTCCTATCCAAGACTTTGATGTCATTTTGGGTATGGATTGGTTGAGCAAGTTTCATGCTTCCGTTGATTGCCGTAAGAAAACTGTTACTTTTTCTATTCCCGATGTGCCTAAATTTGTGTTTGAGGCTAGTCCTCTGAGTAGAAAGGTTCGCTTAATTTCTTATATGAAAGCGAGAAAATTATTGCATAGTGGTTGTGAGGGGTATTTGGCTAGTGTTCTTGATACTAGGAAGGAATCCCCTTGTTTGGATAGTGTTCGGGTAGTTCGGGAATTTCCCGATGTCTTCTCTTCTGAATATGATATGCCTCCAGATCGTGAGATAGAATTTTGTATAGATCTTTTGCCGGGTACGGCTCCGATTTCAAAGGCACCGTACAGGTTGGCTCCCGCAGAGTTTAGGGAATTAAAGGTTCAGTTGCAAGAGTTGCTTGATCGAGGGTTTATCCGCCCTAGTGTTTCCCCGTGGGGAGCACCGGTTTTGTTTGTGCGGAAGAAAGATGGTTCGTTGAGATTGTGTATCGATTACCGAAAGTTGAATCAGGTTACGGTGAAGAACAAGTATCCTCTACCTCACATCGATGATTTGTTTGATCAGCTTCATGGCTCAGTTGTGTTTTCTAAACTTGATTTGAGGAGTGGGTACAATCAGTTGAAGATTCGATCGGAGGATATTCCGAAGACTGCCTTTCGCACTCGGTATGGTCATTTTGAGTTCTTAGTTATGCCGTTTGGGTTTGTTGGTAGTGGTGCCCTAGACACGTTTAATAAACGTTGTAATTGTTATCATTTATTTCATATCAATAAAGAGATGTTTTTGATTATTATTATTGTTCATGTTTACTTATAATAATCTCCGTCCCTAGTACTTGTTAAGCACTAGTATAAAGGCTAAATGATCAGGCGATGATCATGTTAGATTTATGGGTACTTGTTTGGAACAAGGTACTGGACATGACCCGCTGTATGAGATTTATGTCATGGTCTATGTCGAACATATATCTCATATTAGTTATGTCATTTGAATCCTTAGACATGAAGTTATTATAGTCTTCCACTTGATGAACATTATGTTTGACATATTCAAACGCTACCTTTAACCGGGAAGTTATAAAGGGTATGATTGGCATAATCGGATTCACGTAGGGAAGAATAATAAGCTAAATGGATTTGTCCCTCTTCGGAGAGATGTCAAGCTTGGGCCTCTCGTAGGAATGGTGTTGATGAAATGTTCGGCCGGACTCAAATGAATTGATTGGATCAATGGGATTTGGATTATCAACATATTCGGAATCGAGAAAGTATTGAACAAAACAAGTTGACTGTTTGACCATGACTTGTGTTCAATGACGTCGAGGAAAAAGGGATTATGACATATTCTAAAGGAATGCGAACTTGTATCTAGTTATACTATTTGGGTAGGTATGACGGTTTGCTAGAACCTAATCATATCTTATGGTTTCATGTTTGAACCCATTGCCAACTTAGTATAATCCTAGAGGGTTACACACAATAGAACGAATCTTTAAAAGGACAAAATTGGAATTTTGGAAATTCTGGACATTCTGGGGAAGTGGGCGACCGCACAGTGTCGACTGGGTGGCCGCACACTTAGCTCAGATTTGTACCAGTTTGTTTCAGATAAATGTGCGACCGCACAGTGTATTCTGGGCGGCCGCACAGTACTGTCGGCTGGCACTTTCCTAATTCGATTTGGAATGTCTTTTGACACAAGATTCCTATTTGGAATAGGTCTTGCTTGTGTATAAAAGGATGAGTTCGGCCAGAACTTCAGTGATAGCCTTTTGTGAGTCTCCAAAGAGTTTGATAGAGGTTTTACTTTGTTCTAAGACATCCTTGGTCAAAGAACAAAATAATACACAAGAGAGAAAATTCCATATAGTTCAAATTCATTGTGAAAACGTGTTTCACAATTTGGTCTAGCAACCAAGATCAAAGAAGTTCCTTTGATATTGTCACGACCCGAAAACTAGGCTCTATTTTATTAGTAATAAATAATTATCATTTATTTATTTGCTCATTTATTCATTTAAATTATTATTTAATTAATGGATTATGTGTGCATTTTAGGTGTTATAATAATTTATGTCTAGCATTTTATTGGGATCATTTGGGTGAGTGTGGTATTGTTGGGTCTTATTTGGTAGTAGGGAGTGTAAGTATTGTGTGTAGTGTAGAGGAGGGGCTTGAGTGTAAGTTTTGAAATAATTCCCCCTACTCCCTCTCTTCTCCCTCACCTCCTTACTCTTTCACCCTCACTCCTCATTTCTCTCTCCAGCACATCTCTCTCTCTCCTTCCATAGAAATGGGTAAGTTTCTCTCTACCTTCTCTCTACATTTCCATCATCTTCCTCTCATTATTTCTCATTTCTTAAAACATGAATCTTGTTTGGATCATCGTTAGGATCGTAGGAAGCCAAAAATATTCGAGTTCCGGCAACTTTGAGAAAATCCGAGTAAGTTGCTTTTCCCCCACTTTTATGCTAAAATGTTCCTATCATGTTTATATAATGCTTGATGTGTTATTTGAAGTTTGGTTGAGTTTAGAATTTATTTGGAATTTATTTTGGGTTTGAATAAAAATGGTGATTTTGTTGAATGTTGGGATTTAATCTTGATTTTGGTTGTTATATGAGTTCTTTTAGACCTATAAGTTGCTCTAGTACCTTAGTATGCTAGTTAGGAGTATTGGATTTTGGGTTAGTTTTGGTTTGGGTTGAAAATGGGAGAACTCAGTTCATCCCTCCCGATTTCCGGCAGACCAGGAGGGTTGGGCGACCGCCCAAATAATGGTGGGCGACCGCACATCTATCTAAAAGGTTTTGTTCTTGTTGGATGGCTTTTTGTGCGACCGCACATACCCGAATGGGCGGCCGCACAGTACCTCTGAAGGTTTTCATTTATTATTTTGTGGGATTGAAGAGTGCGTTTTGGTCTAAGTCTTAGGTGTCCTTCTAGTTGACCTTAGTGAACATTGTAGTACACTCCAGTGATAGAATTGGGTCATTTGTGATTAAGTTTGTGTTGTGAAATTTAGTTTTATGTTCTTTAATAACTTTGGGATTATTTGGGTTTTAGAGGCACATGAATTGAGTTTTCTTGTCTTTAAATGTTAGGATAGAAGTATATATAGGTACTCCTAAGTTTTAGAACGAAAGGAGCGAAATTCGGAGCTAAAACAGGGATTTTTCATAATGTCCGGCCGAAACTTTATAAAAATTGTCCGTTTTACGTTCAATCTTCCGGAGACCATAACTTCTTCGTACGGACTCCATTTTAGACGTGTAAACTATCGTTGGAAAGCTCTTTTCGAGTACTACGCAATGGTTCTATTGGCCGCATGGTTACAGATCAGAATAGTTGTCTTATTGTTGAGGTTTAAGATCAAGGTGTAGTCTTGGTCTAGGTTCCGTAGTACTATTCTAGTTGACTTAGTTGGGCACCGTGGAACACTTTAGTAATTAAAATTGGTTCCTTTGTGAACAACGGTGTTATGTAATTTGATCAAGTATTGTTTGGGAATGTTTGGGCATCTTATGATGTGTTCGTGATCGTTCCAATCGAATTGATTTTTTAGTAAGACTTGGTCTAGGTTTTAGGCGATGTCCTATAGTACCTAGAGGGTTGTTATTGAGCACCAAAGTGTAGGGTTTAGTCCGGTCGTGATCATGTTCTAATAAGTGTAACCTTTTGGATCCGTTTGGGGTGTTTAGAATTGGTTCGTTATGAACGGAGGTAAAGCGTGAATTGGCAATTGGGTACCACGGTTTGATTAACCTTAAGGTGTATTCATTCTGATTTCCTACTTTGGAATTTCAGGTGTGATGAGATGGTTGAGTTCATAGTCCTAGTACATCTTTACGAGTAAACGTTTAGGATAATTTTGGGTTATAGTCGTTGTACTATTTGTGAGCGACCATTTGGGTTGTGTTCCTTATGAGTAACTTGTGGGTATCATCTTTGGAATGTATCTGGTATGGTTCCTCTTTATGGAATTATCATATTCTAATAATCATTGTTGTTGAGCTCCTTATGAGCAATTCCGTTTATCGTTGTTGTGCTCTTTATGAGAAATTCCGTTTATCGTTGTTGTGCTCTTTTATGAGAAACTTCTTGTGTTCATTGTTGTTGAACTCTTCTGGAGTAATCGTTTGCATCTTTTATGGTGATTAATTGGTATGGTTCCCTACTTTGGAACCTTAAGTTGTTTAATTAAGCTAGTATTTATTACTTAGCATTTATTTGGAAGCCCAGCTGGCATATTTGTTGCATCGGGCGATGGAAAAGATTATAATGGCAAAGCCAAGTCCATTATAATGTTGACCATTATTTTGCCCTTTCTTTACCTCTCTTCCAGATTGGCCTTGGAAGAGATAAGTTAGCTTCCTTTGGGAATGTATCTAGCTACCGAGCATGACTTTGTGGCATGGCTCTTGTCCTTTGTGACACTCTTATGGTTATTGTTCCGGTACAGGGGGTTTTCTCTTCAGCTTTTATGCTACTATGAAGATGGCTTGATGGGTTGATTGATTGATTGGTCGGTTCTGACCGGGGTTCTCTTCAGTTGTTATACTGCTATTGTTGATTAGTTGATCGGTTGAAGCTGCGCAGCGATTGTTCTATCAGTTTGGTGAAACCTTGGCTCAGTATCCTTTGTTACGTGTTTATTTCAGTCTTATGTGCTACATGATGAGTTAGTCGTTATTTCCAACTGGTATGGGACAGTTGGCGATAGGGAGCTTTCTCATTTGTTGTTATGTGATTTACTTGTTCAGTTATATCGTTGATTTGCATGATATTATGCCATGTAGATGCATTTAGTAACTTACTGAGATTTTATCTCACCCCGTCTCTTGTTTCAAATTGTTTTTCCTTAACCCCCCCCCCCCAGGAAAGCAAGTGGTAGCGTTGTGAGGTCCATTGTAGCGGGAATCTTCTGAGGAGGTTGATGGCAATTGGGATAGTTGCTCTTCGGAGCCTTTATGTATTTTTTTGTGGGTTCGTAGTCGTTCAGTGTTTTGTATATACGGTTGTACTTTGGGTATTTTTGTTAATAGTTGTTCTTGCTTCCGCATTTGTTTCTAGTCTCCGAGTTATAATCTCGTTGAGGTGTTGTTTGGTGGTATTGGTTCATAGTTGAATTCACGCGCCCGGTTTGGTATATTACATTTTGGAGATGTACATTTTGTAAAGTTTTTATTTATGGATTTTTTTTTGAGATTTCCGGGGTGTGACAGATATTCGTTCGAAGTGTGGATACCGTTAGAGGGTGAAAATCATCATCTTCAAAGTTCGTGTTCAAGCTTTGTGATCGTGATCAAGTCTTCAAATCTCCACCAAAGACCAAGAGAAAATTTAATAGCCATCAAGGGTTAGTTTTATCCTATATTCATGTTATTGTATTTGATTTAATCATATGAACGGATCTATGGGCTTTGGGTTTCAAAAATTTAAATGCTGAATTCCGCTGCGCATGTTACTACGAAACCCAACAGGGTTGACCAACGCACCTGCAGTGTTTATGGATTTGATGAATCGGGTTTTCCATCCTTATCTTGATTCGTTCGTGGTGGTATTTATTGATGATATACTCGTCTACTCTAAATCCCGAGAGGAGCACGAGCAGCACTTGAGGACAGTTTAATCCGTTCTTGCGAGGGAGAAATTATTTGCGAAGTTTAGCAAATGCGAATTTTGGCTCGAGAAGGTTTCTTTTCTGGGCCATGTGATTTCTAAAGATGGGATCTCGGTGGATCCTTCAAAGATTGAAGCCATAGTGGATTGGAAGAGACCCGAGTCAGTGACCGAGATTCGTAGCTTTCTGGGTTTGGCCGGGTATTACCGAAGATTTATTGAAGGGTTTTCGAGGATTGCTACTCCGATGACTCAGTTGACCCGGAAGGATGTACCATTTGTGTGGAGTGAAAAATGTCAAAACAGTTTTGAGGAATTGAAGAAGAGGTTAACTACCGCACCGATCTTGACCTTGCCTAATGGGAATGACGATTTAGTAATTTACAGTGATGCTTCGAAAGAGGGTTTGGGTTGTGTTTTGATGCAGAACAGGAAGGTGATTGCCTATGCTTCGAGGAAGTTGACCCCTAGTGAACAGAATTACCCGACTCATGATATGGAGTTGGCGGCGATAGTCTTTGCGTTGCACAAATGGAAGCACTACCTCTACGGGGCGAAGTTTGAAATTTTTACCGATCACAAGAGTTTGAAATACCTTTTCTCCCAGAAAGAGTTGAATAATAGGCAACGCCGATGGATGGAATTGTTGAAGGATTATGATTGTATGATTTCTTATCATCCGGGGAAGGCGAATGTGGTAGCCGATGCGATAAGTAGAAAATCTTATGTGGCTTCGATGATGGTTCGAGAATGGAAAATGCTTGAGGATGTTCGAGATTGGTCTCCTCGTGAATCGAGACATGGGGCTATTTTTGCGAATATTAGGGTATCTCCGACCCTAATTCAGAGGATAAAGGAAGCTCAGAAAGAAGATCCCGAGTTGGTGAAGATAATGGGTAAATTGAAAGAGAAGAACTTCGAGGATTTTTCTGTTAGCTCAAGTGGAGTTTTGACTTTCCGTGATCGTTTGTGCGTACCCGATGTTGGTGGAATAAAGAGGCAAGTTTTAGATGAAGGTCACAAATCGAGATATACTATTCATCTGGGTAGTACAAAGATGTACCAGAACCTGAAGCAACATTTTTGGTGGAATAACATGAAGAGGGAAATAGCCGAGTATGTTTCGAAATGTTTAACTTGTCAGCACGTCAAAGCCGAGCATCAGAGACCCGCGGGACTACTGCATCCGTTAGAGATTCCCGAGTGGAAATGGGAGCATGTGACTATGGATTTCGTTACGGGACTACCTCGTACCCGTAGGAAGTATGACAGTGTTTGGGTAATAGTGGATAGATTGACCAAGAGTGCCCATTTCCTGCCTATTGACATCAGATATTCGATGGAAAAGCTTGCGACCCTTTACATCGATGAGATCGTTAGATTGCATGGGGTTTCGGTTAGAATTGTGTCAGATCGCGACCCGAGGTTTACTTCTAGATTTTGGAAGGCGTTTCAGGAGGCTTTGGGTACAGATTTACGTTTTAATACAGCTTTTCACCCTCAGACCGACGGTCAATCCGAGAGGACTATTCAGATTCTTGAGGATATGTTGCGAGCTTGTGCAATAGACTTCTCTGATTCTTGGGATTCGCACCTACCGTTAGTGGAATTCTCTTACAACAACAGTTATCAGGCTAGTATCGAGATGGCACCGTATGAGGCTTTGTATGGAAGAAAGTGTAGATCGCCTATCTGTTGGGATGAGGTTGGTGAAGCGAAGATCGTGGGTATTGATTTGCTTCAGGATTCAGTTGAGAAAGTTAGGGTTATCCGGGATCGATTGAAAACAGCTCAGAGTCGACATAAGAGCTATGCAGATAACCGAAGGCGAGATCTTAGTTTTCAGACCGGTGATTTTGTGTTCCTGAAAGTATCTCCAAAGGTGGGTATTCGGAGGTTTGGGAAGAAAGGCAAATTGGCTCCGAGGTTTATAGGTCCGTTTGAGATTTTGGGAAAGGTTGGACTTCTTGCGTATCGACTTGCGTTACCGCCATCCTTAGACCGGTTGCACAACGTCTTCCACGTTTCTATGCTTCAGAAGTATGTTCATGATCCATCTCACGTGTTACCGAGGGTACCGGAGGATATCGAGCCGGATATGACTTATGAGGAACGACCGGTTAGGATCCTTGACTCCAAAGTCCAAGAGTTGAGAAACAAAAGCATTGCGTTGGTTCGGGTTCTTTGGAGGAATCATAATGTTGAGGAGTCGACGTGGGAACTCCAAGATGAGATCGAGAGGAAATATCCGTGGCTTTTTAATTCGGGTAAGTCTTGTTAAAATTCGGGTCGAAATTTCTTTAAGGGGGAGTGAATGTCACGACCCGAAAACTAGGCTCTATTTTATTAGTAATAAATAATTATTATTTATTTATTTGCTTATTTATTTATTTAAATTATTATTTATTTCAATATTCATGTGTGCATTTAATGTTTCATAATAATTATGCCTAGCATTTCATTTGGGTCATTTGTGCTAGTGTAGAAGTGTTGAGTCTTATTTGTTAGTGGGGAGTTTATTTGAAAGGGTAGTATTAGGGGGAGGGGCCTTAGTGTAACATTTCAAATAATTCATCATCTTCTCCCTACTCCCTCCCTCACCTCCCTCACCCTATCACCCTCACTCACACTCCACCCCATTTCCCAACATTTCTCTCTCTCTCTCTCTCTCTCCAAAGAAGGGTAAGTTTTTCTCTCTCACTTCTCTCTTCATTTTCTTCATCTTCCTCTCATTATCTCTCATTTCTCATAACATGAATCTTGTTTAGATCGTCGTTAGGATCGTAGAGGGCTAAAAATATTCGAGTTCCGGCAACTTTGAGAAAATCCGGGTAAGTTGCTTTTCCCCCATTTATGCTAAAAATGTTCATCCTATGCTTAGATAATACTATGATTACCATTTATCGCTTCTTTGGTTGATTTTGAGATGATTTACATTTTTATTCATTTTTGTGAAATTTGGTATTTGAATCTTGTGTTGGGTTTCTAGATGTTGTTATTTAGCCCCTTTGCAAGTCTATAAGTTGTTTTGGTTCATAGTTGTGTATGTTGTAAGTCTTGGTTCCAAGTATTGGTGAAATGGTGAAGATTTGGGTTTGGTTGAGTTTTGGATTGAAAATGGTAGAAACCCAGAATTTTGGCCGGAATTTGCCTTTCCGGGCAAGGAGGCGCGCGCACCCTCCCATAGGAGGCGCGCGCACCCTTATGCCCTTCTTGAACAAATACCTCCTGTTTCTTGGAGGCGCGCGCACCCTCTCCTCCTCCAAACTTGATTTTCCTTCTGATCCAGGAGGCGCGCGCACCCTCTCCCCTGTTGTGAAATTTATTTCCCTTTTTGTCCAATCTTTCGAGGGCCACATCTTGTTCATCCGGACTCCGTTTTAGGTGTATAAACTATCGTTTTAAAGCTCTCCTTGAGCTCCTCGAGATGAGTAAGTAGTTTTGGTTGTGTTCTTGAGTTAACTGATTCCTTTGTGAATGTATGTGGTATGGGACTTGATTAAATTATTAATTGGAATTATGAAGCACTTTTATGATGCGCGTTTGTTCAATTCATCTTTTTGGTGATTAATTGGAATGATTCCCTACTTTGGAATCAATGGTTATTTATTGTGCTAGTATTTTATTACTTAGCCTTTACTTGAAAGTCCAGCTGGTATTTTGTGTGTGTTTGGGCGATGCGAAACATTATGATGGCACAGCCAAGTCCATTGTGATGTTGACCATTGTTTTGCCCCATTATTTCCCTTTTCCAGATTGGCCTTGGAAGAGATAAGTTAGCTTCCTTTGTGAATGTATCTAGCTACCGAGCATGACTTTGTGGCATGGCTCTTGTCCTTTGTGACACTCTTATGGTTATTGTTCCGGTACCGGGGATTTCTCTTCAGCTTTCATGCTATTATGAAGATGTTGATGGTTGATTATTGAAGCTGCGCAGCGACCTTTATTTGGTTTATCAGTTTGGGAAAACCTTGGCTATATCCTTTGTTATGTGTTTGTTTCCGCTGCTATCTGTTATGTGATAATTGCTATGTGTTATGTGATTTATTATGGATTATTGCATCATAGCATGTCATGTAGTTGCATTAGTAACTTATTGAGATTTATCTCACCCCCCCCCTTTCTTTTATCTTTGTTTTTCCTTAACCCCCCCAGGTGCTAAGGATTAGTCTCGCTGATCACGAGAAAGAGGACGTCGAGTGTGGATACATTCTTTTGGGGAAAGTTGTTATAGGTTGGTTTACATTATATAAATGTGTAACCTTTTTGGGATAGTTGTACCAAACAATGACGTCATTAAGAATTGTACATTTATATTCTGTTGGGCATAAACTTGTGGAAGTTTATGATAGTTGTATTTGGTTATTATCAAACTTGGATTTGTAAAACTTTGGATCATCACCTTTTGGTATCAAATGAAATTTTTAACTGCGATATTTCACAGTTTTGGTTTTAAGTCGATGTCCAGCTCGCGATCTCGGGCCCGCGGGGTTCGGGGTGGCGACAAGTGTTAAGCTTAATTTGATCAAAAGCACGGAGCTGCCAATAAACCAAGCGAAACTTAGTACATTTGGGGGAGCAGCATGAAGCTTAAAGACCTCAAGAAGATGATGATCAAACTGATTGTCAAAAAGCTTCGGCTGAAACGCTTTATAAATACCCTCCATGTCAATCAAAACCGAATGAATAATAGCCTGGGAAGACATAGGACTGTCCTCAAACTTTGCTTTATTTCTACTTTTCCATATGTCCCAAATAATCAAAGCTGGAAGGATACGAGAAAGCCAAACAAAACCCTTATGTTTGAACTTACATAACCACCAACTCATAAGAATCGATCGGAGGGAGTAAAAACAAGTAGAAACCCCAAATAACTTTGCAAAATGGGACCAAACAGTTACAACTATATTACTTCGAGCAAAAATATGACAAATATCTTCCCTTTGATGATTTTGGCAACAAACACAAACCGAAGCAATATGAATCCCTTTCTTTTGGACAGCCTCATCCGTTGGGATCCCATTATGGAGAACACGCCACATAAAAACTGAGATTTTGATAGGAATATGAGCATGCCAACAATAATCGAAAACCATGCTGACCTTTTTCCGAGCCCTACATAAATGCCATGCTGAGGTAAGAGAAAATTTACCAGATGAAGAGGGGATCTAAAAAATCTGATCTGGAGTATCCCGAATACAAATATTCTGCTCTTGAACACAATTAAGAAGATGTTGCCCATAAATATGTTGAATATGATCAGACCTAGGAACACCATCTTGGAAGAGAGTCGAGACTTCAATATGATTCCCATGAAGATGTGGCATATCATCAATCCATCTTTCATGGACAGAAATATCTCCACAACCCATACGCCAAACTAAATTCAGCTCTACAACATCCTTCACCTTAAGCATACGAGTCCATACATGTGAAGCAAAAGAGGGCTTAGTAGCATCCATTGGGTGAGTATCATGATAGTATTTAGCTAGCCCATAAAGATTTAAAACCTCTAAACCTCCACCAAAGTTTCATAGCCAAAGCAATAGAAGTATCTTCAAATCTCCAAAGACCAATACCACCTTCATTTGTAGGGTAGAACATCTTTGAATAGCTAACCAGTGACACTTTCTATTCCCATCCAAATCACACCAAAAGAAATTAGCAATCAACCTATACATAGCTTTGATCGTACCTTATGGTGGATCAAGGAGAGAGATGTAGTATAAGGGAATGGATTGAAGACAAGTCTTAATGAGAGTAAGCTTAGCTCCATAGGACAAAAGCTTCCCTTGCCAAGTAGCCAATCTATCTTCCATCTTTTTTAGAACCCCATTAAAAAGAGACATGGACTTTCTACCCACATAGAGAGGGCAACCAAGATAAGTAATTGGAAGATCTTTCTTTTGAAAACCTGTCACCTCAGAAATAATTAAATCTCTATCTTCATTATGAGAGGCAGTCACAAAACAAGATTTAGTCGTGCTAACAAGTTGTCCAGAAAATTGTTGATACCAATTCAAACAGTGCATATGGGCTTCCAAAGAATCTTTGGAACCATTACAAAAGATGATAATATCATCGGCATAAGCAAGATTAGAAACTAGATGGGTATAAATATGAGCTCGAAACATGTAGTGTGGAAAATCTGTGTGCAAAGTGTTGAGGACCCTACTCAAAACCTCCGCAGCAATAATGAATAGAGTAGGAGAGATGGGATCTCCTTGATGAAGTCCTCGAGAAGAAGAGAAAAAGCCACAACTTTCACCATTCACCAGAACAGAAACCAACAGGAAGAAATGCATCTAAAGATCATGTCATTCCAAACCTCATTAAATCCAAACTTCCTCATAACCTTTATCAACACAAACCAAGAGATACGATCATATGCCTTATCCATATCAAGCTTAAGACTCACATTAGAACCCCACACCTTCTTTTTTAGGGATTGCATAAGCTCTTGAGCTAACAATACATTCTCATGAATTAATCTACCCTTGACAAACCCACTTTGTTGAGGAGAAATTATCCTTGGCAGAATAGAAGCTAAGCGACAAGTAAGAAGCTTGGTCACCACTTTATTGGAAAAATTGCAAAGGCTAATAGGCCGTAAATCAGAAAAAGAAGTAGGGGATACCACTTTTGGAATGGTGACAATAAGGTGCTAGTCCAACTTCTAGGAAGCTCATAACCCGAGAAGAACTCACAAATGGCTCGACTGAAATCACTCTGAATAATATCCCAGCAATGCCTAAAGAAAGCCCCGGTGAAACCATCAGGTCCAGCATCACTTTGGCCATTCATAGACCAAATAGTCTCCCCGATCTCCTCAATAGAAGGTATGGCTATTAACATAACATTATCCTCCTCAGTAATCAGATTTGGAATCACATCCAAAATGTCATCCACCGGGTTGTCAAGAGGTTTTTGGAGCTAGGTAGAATAGAAATCCACAGCCTCACGTTGAATTGCCTCTTTAGAATGAATCCAGATTAGAGTTACGTATCCTATATAAGTGTAGCTTCTATCTATTTTTCTTTACATATGAGTGAAAGATTTTATTGTTGCTGTCCCCTCTTTAATCCATGCAATATTTGCTTTTTGACTCAAATATTCCTCTTCAACTTTCAGTTTAGACAAAAGAGAAGCCCTAGCCTTGCTTAAGGCTATTAAATCCGTATCATTCTGACTCCCAAAATAAGACAATTCTCACCGATTTACCTCATCTTCAGCATTTTTGATTTGCTAGCCTATACGGCCAAACACCTCTTTATTCCATGTAGAGATAACCTTTCTCAATCTGGACAATTTCTTGGAAAACCTCACCATTAGCCTACAATACATAGGTTCATCCCAAGAATTCTTTACCATATCCATAAAATTAGGATGCTTTTGTACAAATCTCCAAAGAGTTTGAGAGAGTTTTATTTTGTTCTAAGACATCTTAGATTGAAGAACAAAATAATACACAAACCAATATTCAATATAGTTCATATCAATTGTGGAAACGTGCTTCACAATTTGGTCTAGCAACCAAGATCAAGTGTTCTTGATATTCGTTCGTGGTGTGGATACCGCTAGAGGGTGAAACTCATCATCTTCAAGTTCGTGTTCTTGCTTGTTCGTGATCAAAGTTTCAATTTCTCCACCAAGGTCAAAGACCAAATTCAAAGTCATCAAGGGTTAGTTTTTCTAGTATTCATATTCCTGTATTTGATTTAATCATATAAATGGATCTATGGGATTTGGGTTTTATAAAATTTTAAATGCTATTTTCCGCTGCGCATGTTACTCCGAAACCCAACAGTGGTATCAGAGCCCCGTTCATGTTGATTAATTCAATACCTAGATCATGTTTTGTGTATATAAATTGTTTATGTGCCCTAGCATGATATGAATATTGGATTATATGATGTTTATGTGTTATGTGATTGGATCATGGTTTTAATAATCGGGGAAAAACAATTTTGAGACAAATTTTCGAACTTTAAAAATTCAGTCTGATGCTATTGTGCGATCGCACAGAAGATATTGGGCGGCCGCACATGTTTGGGCGACCGCACAGATTTTCTTGGGCGGCCGCACAGTTGGTCAGAATCAGAATCAGATTCTGGAATTTTGATGGGGTCCAACCGAATCAGTGACAATACCGGCCAGACCTGCTGATCTGGAGCGGGTTTTGGGCAGTTGATCTTGGTGTGGATCCTGGGGTTTGATTTTCCTATTTCTTTTAGTCTTGTGATTCTAAGATTGGTTCAAGGTTTGGATGGCTAATCTACGTTCATCGAGATTGTGTTTCCCAAACTTGATCGCAATCAAAGTTTCAAAGATAAAACGAAGTTAGAATTATGAAGAGTTCATAATTGCTAAAATTGAGAAACAAAGTTCTTGATTCAATGATTGGAGATCCATGTGGAATTGTGGATGCAATTGGCCTACGTTCATCGAGACCATCTATTGCTTAGTTTCGGCCACATGGACTACTTTCTTGGTTTCTTGAATTAGTGCGGAATTGTGGATGCCTGATGGCTTAGTTTCGACCGCACTTCTTGTTGTCTTGATTTGGAAGATGATAACCAAAGTTCAAAGAGTCTCATCCTCATGATTATAGAGAAACTAATGACACATAAATATTATGCTTAAATTAATGGAGATTAATTTAGTGGCTAAACTTGATGCATAACATGTTTATATTATGTGCTCATAAATGTGTTGTATGCTATGTGTGATGAACCTTCAAAGAATGTTTTAAGTCTTTTAGTGCCATGCCATGATTAAAAAACTTGTTTATACATGGGTGATTTTGATGTGGGTTCGCCTCCGCGAGGTGCATTAATTTTATTCATGTACGGGCAAGATGAGGTTCAGTAATTTAATGTGGGCTTGCCTCCGCAAGGAGCATTAAATTCAATGGTTCCTATACGTTTAAAATGGTTGGACTTAATTGGGCGTCAAAACAGTTTTGAGCCTAGGCAAAGATGAGATTTAACATGCTTTTTGAAATAGGATTTCTTAAAGAATCTCATAAAAGGAACTAAGAGTCATATGAGATATGATTGACAAGAGTTGTCTACCTAATTAATTTAGTTTTGAGCGGTCTGCCTCCGTGGACTCAAAAGTTAAATTAAAGTTGGATCTTAGTCCAATTAAATTATATTATACATTGGATGTATATGAAGGTTATATAATTTAGTGGGAGTATTTTTGTTTGAAAAATACATTGTTTATTTCTTTAATGAAAATTGGTACTTATTAAATTTTGGAATTTTTTTGCATAATTATAGATAATGACTACTAACACTCAATCAATTTTGTTGCGATCGATCCTTAAGAAGGATAAGCTCCAAGAGAATGGTACTAACTTTATGGATTGGATCCGTAGCCTAAGAATTGTTCTAAAGCAAGAAGATAAGTTGTACATTCTCGATGGGCCACTTCCTGCTGAACCAGAACCTACTAACCCTAGGGCAGAAAGAGACAGTTACAAGAAACATCGTAATGATTCTAGAGATGTAAGTTGTCTCATGCTTGCTACTATGTGCTCAAAACTCCAACAAAGTTTGGAACATTTGGAAGCCTATGAGATAGGCGTGGAGTTAAGAGCCATGTTTCAAGAGCAAGCTAGGCAAGAGAGGTACAAGACCATTGTTTCATTCACTACTTGCAAAATGAATGAACGGCAACAAGTGAGTCCTCACATGTTGAAAATGAAAGGCTATGTAGAGCACCTTGAAAAACTTGGCTATCCAATCCCATTGGAGCTAGCCACAGATCTCATTCTTAATTCATTGCCTAAAAGTTATAATCAGTTTGTGATGAATTATAACATGCATGGAATGGATAAGAATCTCTCCGAGTTGTTTGGGATGCTTAAAACTGCGGAGATGAAGATTGAGGAGAAAGGTTCTCCCGTGCTCCTGGTTCATGATGGGAAGAAGGCTAGTGCAAAAGGAAAGGGTAAGAAAGTTGTCAAACCCAAGATAAGCAAGGAAAAGGTTGCCAAGGCTTCTGAGGCAAAACCCGATTCACAAAAGGATGCAATCTGTTTCCATTGTCAAGAAATTGGTAATTGGAAACGTAATTGCAAGGCTTTCTTGGAAGAGCAAAAGAAGAAGACGAGCAGCAAGGCTGCGTCGACTTCAGGTATCTATATGATAGATATTCTCCTTTCTACCACTGATTCTTGGGTATTGGATACCGGATGTGGTTCTCACATTTGTTTAAATTTGCAGGGTCTAAAGAATAGGAGACTACTTAAAGAGGGTGAAGTAGACCTACGCGTGGGGAATGGAGCAAGAGTTGCTGCATTAGCCGTAGGGACTTATGAAGTCACTTTACCTTCCGGTTTAATACTTGTTTTGAACAATTACTATTATGTACCGGATTCAAGTAGAAATATTATTTCAATTTCTTGTTTGGATAATGAAGGTTTTAAGTTTCTTATTGAGAATAAGAAATTTTCTATTTATTTAAATGATGTGCTTTATGGTATTGCAAATTCATTTAATGGCCTTTATGTCTTGGATGTCAAGAATGAAAATAATGAAAATGTCTATCATATAAATAAGAAATATAAACCTAATGATGTAAATCATTCTTATTTGTGGCATTACCGTTTTGGTCATATTAATGAGAAGCGTATCTCAAAACTCCATGGGGACGGTCTTTTGGGTTCGTGTGACCTTGGGTCATATGATACTTGTGAGTCGTGTTTTCTTGGGAAAATGACTAAGACACCTTTTACCAAGATAGGTGAAAGGGAAAGCGACTTATTGGGGTTGATACATTCCGATGTATGCGGACCATTAAGTAGCAATGCTAGGGGAGGATTTCAATACTTCATAACCTTCACTGATGATTATAGAAGATTTGGGTATGTTTACCTAATGAAACATAAAAGTGAAGCATTTGAGATATTTAGAATATTTCAAAATGAAGTAGAAAAACAACTTGGCAAAAGTATTAAGGCACTTTGATCAGATCGAGGTGGAGAATACACGAGTCATAAATTTGATGAACATCTAAAGAATTGTGGAATAGTTTCACAATTGACTCCACCCGGAACACCACAATGGAATGGTGTGTCCGAGAGGAGAAATCGGACTTTGTTAGACATGGTTCGATCAATGATGAGTCAAGTTGATCTTCCAA
The DNA here is from genome assembly GCA_026119855.1 of Campanula takesimana. Lineage (NCBI taxonomy): Eukaryota > Viridiplantae > Streptophyta > Magnoliopsida > Asterales > Campanulaceae > Campanula > Campanula takesimana. Next base: position 54,300 of record JAOWBW010002064.1, read on the forward strand.
TATCCTTTTGGGGTTACGCTCTAGAAACCGCTGCTTTCACACTAAATCGTGTTCCAACTAAATCGGTTCAAAAGACTCCATATGAGATGTGGAGCGGAAAGAAGCCTTGTCTGTCTTTCATGAAAATTTGGGATTGTGAAGCTTTTGTCAAAAGACTTGTCTCAGACAAACTTGCACACAAATCTGATAAATGTATTTTCGTGGGATATCCTAAGGAAACTAAAGGATATTACTTTTACAACCTTGAGGACAACAAAGTGTTTGTTGCCCGAACTGGTGTCTTTCTAGAGAAAGAGTTTCTCTCCAAAGAAATTAGTGGGAGTAAAATAAATCTTGAAGAGATTCGAGACCCAGAAAATGGCATTGAACCAATAGTTGGACAAGAACAAGAACCATAAGGAGTTGTGGAACCTGTTCAAAATACACAAGCAATTCGCAGATCTAGTAGGTTACGATCCGAGCCCGAGAGATATGGATTTCTCGTAACGGATAGTAATGAAGTGGAAATCATTGAGAATGATGAACCGACAACCTACCAAGAGGCGATGTCTTCTCCTGATTCAGACAAGTGGCTTGGAGCCATGGAATCCGAATTGCAATCCATGCAAGACAATCAAGTTTGGAATTTGATTGATGCACCCGAAGGTGTAAAAACCATAGGATGCAAATGGGTCTTCAAGAAGAAAACTGACATGGATGGGAAGGTGCATACTTATAAAGCTAGACTTGTAGCGAAAGGGTATAGGCAAGTTCATGGTATTGACTATGATGAGACCTTTTCACCCGTAGCAATGATCAAGTCTATAAGAATTTTGCTTGCCATTGCCGCATATCATGACTATGAAATATGGCAAATGGATGTCAAAACCGCTTTCCTAAATGGAAAACTGCAAGAGGATGTGTATATGCCACAACCAGAAGGTTTTGAACAAGATTCTAAGGTATGCAAATTGCAGAGATCAATCTATGGATTGAAGCAAGCTTCTAGGAGTTGGAATCTCCGTTTTGATGAATCGGTCAAAGAGTTTGGTTTCATCAAGAATGAAGATGAGCCTTGTGTATACAAGAAGATTAGTGGGAGCATAGTGGTATTCCTTATTTTGTACGTGGATGACATATTACTCATTGGAAACGACATTCCTACACTTCAGTCCGTAAAGACTTGGTTGGGAAATTGTTTCGCAATGAAAGATATGGGTGAAGCCGCATATATACTTGGCATTAATATATATAGAGATAGATCAAGGAGGCTACTTGGTTTAAGCCAAAGTACATACATTGACAAGGTCATTAGAAGATTCCGTATGGAAAATTCTAAAAGAGGTACCTTGCCCGTGTTACATGGAGTTTCTCTAAGCAAGACTCAATGTCCTAAGACAAAAGATGAGCGTGAGAAAATGAATGATGGTCCATATGCTTCGGCAATTGGGTCCATCATGTATGCCATGATTTGTACTAGGCCGGATGTATCTTATGCTTTAAGCATGACAAGTAGATACCAATCCGACCCAGGTGAAAATCACTGGATGGCTGTAAAAGCGATTCTTAAGTACTTGAGAAGAACTAAAGATTCGTTTTTGGTATATGGAGGAATGGAAGATGATCTTGTGGTAAATGCTTACACAGATGCAAGCTTCCAAACCGAGAAAGATGATAGTCGATCGCAATCGGGTTTTGTATTTATGTTAAATGGTGGAGCTGTAAGCTGGAAGAGTTCCAAGCAGAGTACAACCGCTGATTCTACAATGGAAGCTGAGTATATTGCTGCATCGGATGCCGCAAAGGAAGCTGTTTGGATTAAGAAGTTCATTGCTGAACTTGAAATGCTTCCTAGCATTGCTAATCCAATAGACCTTTATTGCGATAATAATGGTGCTATTGATCAAGCAAAGGAACCAAGAGCACATCAGAAATCCAAACACATACTTAGGCGTTTTCATATCATTCGAGAAATCGTTGATAGGGGAGACGTAAATATATGCAGAGTACCTACTGATGACAATGTCGCGGACCCGCTAACAAAGGTACTTCCACAAGCTAAACATGAAGGTCATGTTAGGTCCATGGGTATTAGATAGATGGGAGATTGGGCCTAGGGCAAGTGGGAGATTGTTGGTAGTGGTGCCCTAGGCACGTTTAATAAACGTTGTAATTGTTATCATTTATTTCATATGAATAAAGAGATGTTTTAATTATTATTGTTGTTCATATTTACTTATAATAATCTCCGTCCCTAGTACTTGTTAAGCACTAGTATAAAGGCTAAATGATCATGGGATGATCTTGTTAGATTTATGGGTACTTGTTTAGAACAAGGTACTGGACATGACCCGCTGTATGAGATTTATGTCATGGTCTATGTCGTACATATATCTCATATTAGTTATGTCATTCGAATCCTTAGACATGAAGTTCTTATTGTCTTCCACTTGATGAACATTATGTTTGACATATTCAAACGCTACCTTTAACCGGGTAGTTATAAAGGGTATGATTGGCATAATCGGATTCACGTAGGGAAGAGTAATAAGCTAAATGGATTTGTCCCTCTTCGGAGAGATGTCAAGCTTAGGCCCCTCGTAGGAATGATGTTGATGAAAATGTTCGGCCGGACTCAAATGAATTGATTAGATCAATGTCATTTGGATTATCAACATATTCGGAATCGAGAAAGTATTGAACAAAACAAGTTGACTTGTTGACCATGACTTGTGTTCAATGACATCGTGGATAAAGGGATTGTGACATGTTCTAAAGGAATGCGAACTTGTATCTAGTTATACTATTTGGGTAGGTATGACGGTTTGCTAGAACCTAATCATATCTTATGGTTTCATGTTTGAACCCATTTCCAACATAGTATAATCCTAGAGGGTCACACACAATAGAACGAATCTTAAATAAGGACTATATTGGAATTTTGGAATTTCTGGAAATCTGGACAAGTGGGCGACCGCACAGTTTGGGTTGGGCGGCCGCACAGTTTGGGTCAGATAGTACCAGAAACCTTCCAGATAGATGTGGGACCGCACAAGGGTTTTGGGCGGCCGCACACCCTGTCAGGACTGGTTTCCTAATTTGTTTTGGAAAAGAATTTTGGACGGGTTTAGACACAAGTTTACTATTTGGAATAGGTCTAACTTGTATATAAACAGCCAAATTCGGGCCAAAACATATGATAGCTTTTGTGCAAATATCCAAAGAGTTTGAGAGAGTTTTATTTTGTTCTAAGACATCTTAGATTGAAGAACAAAATAATACACAAACCAATATTCAATATAGTTCATATCAATTGTGGAAACGTGTTTCACAATTTGGTCTAGCAACCAAGATCAAGTGTTCTTGATATTCGTTCGTGGTGTGGATACCGCTAGAGGGTGAAACTCATCATCTTCAAGTTCGTGTTCTTGCTTGTTCGTGATCAAAGTTTCAATTTCTCCACCAAGGTCAAAGACCAAATTAAAAGTCATCAAGGGTTAGTTTTTCTAGTATTCATATTGTTGTATTTGATTTAATCATATGAATGGATCTATGGGCTTTGGGTTTTATAAAATTTTAAATGCTATTTTCCGCTGCGCATGTTACTCCGAAACCCAACAGTTTTAGTAATATAAGATACGAATGTAGAATGAAACTTGTCTATCCACTTACTATTGTATAGCGCCCGATCTAATCTCTGACAAAATTGTAGGCTTCCCACGAGGTTTGTCCACCCAAGTGTAAATATTACCCTGGTAGCCTGCATCTATAAGACCAGAATATTGAGCCATATCAACAAACTCAGAGACCACACTCTCTTTAATAGGCTTACCTCCCATCTTCTCGACTTGATCCATCACACAGTTAAAATCTCTAATAACCATCCATGGCTCATTACAGGAGCTCCAATCCATGAGATTATCCCAAAGCTCTCTTCTATCATATCTGATACAGCTAGCATAGACCACTGTGACCCGGATAACTGAATCCCATGAAGCATGAGATATCTGAATAGTGAGGGCTTGAGGAGTATCATGCACAACTTGACATGCAAAGACAAACTTCCAAAAGAACCATATTTTGCTAGAGCAATTAGAAAATCCACCCACACATCCAAGTTTACGCTGAATACCAAGAAATTTAGATGAAGGTAGCATAGGCTCCGAGACAGCAAAAAAAGAGAGACCATAAATACGAATCAATCTTTTAGCCCTGCGCAAAGAAGCCCTATTCCCAACACCATGAATATTCCAAAATATCATAGACACCATTAAAAATATTAAGGAAAGAAATAAATGAACTTACTCAAGGCAATTAAGATGACGGAGAGGATGATTTACTTCGGTTCCTCTTGGAGATCACCCTAGTAAAACCATCAGTATCTATATCTTGAGACTTAGGGTTTGCAAAAGGTGTGGATCCAGCAAGATCAGTCACAAACGAAGTAGAGTGAGGAGCCCGAGGAGATAAATTCAATCCTGAAATGATGGATGGAGAGGCAGCCTATCACCCCCCTCATTGTCAATCACAGTTTCAATAAAAGCCACCTGATCAGTCTTGGTCTGCTCCTTATGAAAGTTAATATTAGAAATAATATTATTAATATGTCCCATGGATGAATCACCTTTCTGAGTATCCCCATCTTTATTAACAACCTCTGAACACACTTTCTGGAGTGCTTTATTAACAGCATCCGGAAGAGGTTGACCCCTAATAGCCATTTTAGGAATCCCCCCTTGGATAACACCCTTACCATCAACACCCTTATCATCAACTCCATTTCCATTAGCAATCGTATGATCTGTTGGGTTTCGATGTAACATGCGCAGCGGAATATAGCATTTAAAATTTTATGAAACCCAAAGCCCATAGATCCATTCATATGATTAAATCAAATACAACAATATGAATAGAGAAAAAACTAACCCTTGATGACTTTGGATTCTAGCTTTGATCTTGGTGGAGATTTGAAGCTTGATCACAATGAAAGTAAGAACACGAACTTTGAAGATGATGAGCTTCACCCTCTAGCGGTATCCACACCACGAACGAATATCAAGGAGCTTCTTGATCTTGGTTGCTAGACCAAATTGTGAAACACGTTTTCACAATTAATATGAACTATATGGAATTTTTCTTTGTGTATTATTTTGTTCTTCAATCAAGGATGTCTTAGAACAAAATAAAACTCTCTCAAACCCTTTGGAGACTTGCACAAAAGTTATGATATGTTCTGGCCCGAATTTGGCTGTTTATATACAAGTTAGACCTATTCCAAATAGGAAACTTGTGTCTAAATCCGTCCAAAATTCTTTTCCAAAACAAATTAGGAAACCTGTCCCGAGATAGTGTGCGGCCGCCCAAAACCCTTGTGCGGTCGCACATCTATCTGGAAGGTTTCTGGTACAAACTGACCCAAACTGTGCGGCCGCCCAACCCATATTGTGCGGTCGCCCACTTGTCCAGATTCCTAGAAATTCCAAAATTCCAATGTAGTCCTTATTTAAGATTCGTTCTATTGTGTGTGACCCTCTAGGATTATACTAAGTTGACAATGAGTTCAAACATGAAACCATAAGATATGATTAGGTTCTAGCAAACCGTCATACCTACCCAAATAGTATAACTAGATACAAGTTCGCATTCCTTTAGAATATGTCATAATCCCTTTGTCCACGATGTCATTGAACACAAGTCATGGTCAAACGGGTCAACTGGTTTTGTTCAATACTTTCTCGATTCCGAATATGTTGATAATCCAAATGACATTGATCCAATCAATTCATTTGAGTCCGGCCGAACATTTCATCAACATCATTCCTACGAGAGGCCCAAGCTTGACATCTCTCCTTGGAGGGACAAATTCATTTAGCTTATTATTCTTCCCTACGTGAATCCGATTATGCCAATCATACCCTTTATAACTACCGTGTTAAGGTAGCGTGTGAATATGTCAAACATAATGTTCATCAAGTGGAAGACTACAATAACTTCATGTCTAAGGATTCGAATGACATAACTAATCTGAGATATATGTTCGACATAGACCATGACATAAATCTCATACAGCGGGTCATGTCCAGTACCTTGTTCCAAACAAGTACCCATAAATCTAACATGATCATCCCATGATCATTTAGCCTTTATACTAGTGCTTAACAAGTACAAGGGACGGAGATTATTATAAGTAAACATGAACAACAATAATAATCAAAACATCTCTTTATTGATATGAAATAAATGATAACAATTACAACGTTTATTAAACGTGCCTAGGGCACCACTACCAACATGATCAACACCCTTACCATCAACAACATCAATCACCTCAGCTTCCTTTGCAACACCATTCACTTTAACTCCACTACTAGAGCCATTGACAATAGGCTCACTGCTAACTTTACCATTAGTTGTCGAAGATAAAATCTCCTTGTGCTTTGGCACAAAACTACCCTTTGTAATCCCAAGTGTCTATCATGGGTTGGCACGTGACTTAAAATTTTAACAAGAAGGTTCAACACATATAGCATGGTAACATGTTTGTACGCACATAATACAAACACATAAAGCATCGGTTAACAATTTCATTAATCCCATTAATTAAACTATGATTTCATGTGATTGATTTATGGGGATAAATTATTTAACACGTAATTGAGAGCACGATTGTACGGTCCAAACTAATCCAAAAGGCATCCACAATCCCGTACCAAATTTAGAAACTAGAAGAAACAACTATGTAAAGTCGAAACTAAGCCAAAAGGCATCCACAATCCCTTAAATAAAGTAACTCGATTCTAAATTCTTTTGTCTCATCAATTTATGACTTTGTCCTTGAGATTTGTTTTTAGGAAACACGGTTTCTAAAACCAGCCATCTGAAAAACAAATGCAATCCAAAGTAATTTTGAAATTGACATTTAATTTCAGGAAACACGGTTTCCAAAACTAGTCATCTGACAATTAAATTCAATCCAAAATATACCATTGTGTTTCAATTTTAAAACCCTAAAATTGCTTTCCTTGATTCAACTAGGGTTTGATGTTCATGATGATCAAATCACCATGTTCATCAAAACCTTGAATAAACAATTTATTCTTGAATCTAGGATCATCAATAAATTAATCCAATTAACTTTTGATGATCAGAAGGAACATAATAATCAAATTATTATTGCAATCTTATGATCTCCATATATCTCATATACATACATAAAATACATATTACATAAACATCATGAATCTAAATTCAAATAGCATGCTAACACATATAATCCAATTATATTATCAACATTTATTATTAAAATAATCATGATGAACAAGGCTCTCATACCACTGTAGGGTTTTGCACAATCATGCGCAGCAGAATAAACCCAAAAGCCTAGATCCATTCAATATGATTAACTTGATACGGAGTTGAATTTAGAATACTAACCGTGATGGAGCTTTAAAAATTTTTGGATCTTGAAACTTCGTTCTTCAAGATTTGATCTTCTCCAAGCTTTCCTTCAAGTCTTGATCCGCAGGAACATGAACTAGAATATGATTAAGCAATCACCCTCTATGGATATCCACACGCGAACGAAAATCAAGAACTCCTTCTTGATCCGGACTGCTAGATCCAAAATAGGCTATATGAAATTATGATTCTTGATCTTTGATTCTCAATCTTGATCAAGAAAATTGTTTCTCTAAACAACTAGGTTTCATATGCTTAATGGCTGGTGAAAATATGCTTATATAGGTCCTAGTCCTTAACCCTTAAGGACCTAGAAAACCTAAATGTCGTCACCTAAATTAAGCAGCAAATTTTTGGCCAAGGCACCTTTGGCACGGTCGTGCCCTAAAACTGGCACGGTCGTGCCAATCGGTCCGCCAGTGGCCTTCCCTTGGTCGATTAATGGCACGGTCGTGCTTTATAATCGGCACGGTCATACCGTTTAGCACAGTCGTGCTCTTTATCTGGCACGGTCGTGCCAGACCTAAATCTTCCTTTTTTGCCTTTTTAACAATTCGTTCCATTGTGTGTGACCCCATAGGATTATATCAAGTTGGCAATGAGTCCAAACACATTTTGTCCTCATAAATCATGAACGGAACCTAGCAGGCCATCATGACTACCCAAATGATATAACTTTGTCAAAGTTCGGTTATCCTTCATAGAACATATCACAATCCTTTTGTCCACGATGTCATTGAGCGTAAGCCATGGTCAATGGTCAACTTACAATGCTCAATACTTTTCTCCATTCCAAATAGTTTGATGACACAAATGACATTGATCATATAAATTCATTTGAGCATGTCCATGCATTTCATCAATACTATTCATCGAGGGGTCCAAGCCTGACATCTCTTATAAAGAGGGACAAATCCCATCTTAACTCATTACATTTCCCTACATAGCTTCGATCATGCAAATCATATCCTTTATAATCACTAGGTTAAGAGTGACGTTTGAATATGTCAAACATGATCTCCATTATGTGGAAGATCGTAATAATCTCAGGTCTAAGGATTCTAATGATATAACTATTAGAGGTTTAATTATGACATATGACCATGACATAAACCTCATAGTTGGGTCATGTCCAGTATGTGTTCCCCAACATATACCCATAAGTTTAACTTGTATCCCATACACATGATCATCATATGATCATCGAATTAAACTTACACTAGTTCTTCATAAGTACTAGGGACGGAGATTATTATAACAAAAACATGTAACAATAAATAATAATCCAAAAATCTCTTTATATAAATGAAAAGTGATAAAAAAAACATTGTCAAACAATGTGCCAAATAACATACCTAGGGCATGTACACCAACATTCAGCGCACATGCAGATGTCGTGCAGTGCAGATTCTTCGTGTGGAAGATATGCAGGATAAATCTGAGAGTTGCTAGGGTTTTTTTATTGAAGCAAGAGCACGCCAAATAGGTCACAATCATGCAGAAGGTCAGATAATTCAAATCAGTTTGTTTGTTTCTTATGAGATCTGTAGAGATTTGAGGCGGGATTTGGAGAAGCAGAGATCAAGATGGATCGGAGGTGTTTATGGGATCTTGGGGCAGTCAAGGAGATTGGAGAAAATATAAAATAAAAGGAGGAATGCCTCAGGAACTTACGTAAGCAACCGACGATGCAAAGGTGAGTGGTATAAGCCGGTTAGACCACGTAGGAAGAGGAGGACTTCTCGCAAACGACGGATAGGGGTAAGGAGGATGTTGTACTCTACCGACAACATCAACTTCGTTCTGGGTGGGAGCAAGAGGCGTAAAGACCGGCCTATTTGTGTAAAAATAGGGAGACATCAATGAACGGCATGTTAGGGGGGAGAGTGACTCAAAAGTTACAACACAGTGGGAGTCAAGTGGCCCTAGCAGAGAGCGAGAAAAGACCACAAGAAGACAATGCAAGAGGCAAGGTATGTCTGTGTTTCATGGGGAGCATTGCAAGGGAAGTGGATCTAGGTGGGAGAAGGCGAAGTTAGTAGTGCAAATAAATCAAGGTAGAAGTTGATTTGGGGAGGCAAGAAGGATCTAACACGGAGAGGTTGCAGTATCGCTTGGTTTCAACTCGCATTATTATTTGTGCGTGGAGGCTCATGGTGGAGGAGCGTGGAAGCTTAACATGGTGGTAAAAATATTTGGTGGATCATTCTCTGGTGGGAGTATGATAGGAGCACGTCACAATGGTGGTTTATGTCTCCAGGTGGGAGATTCTTGGGATTGGAGCCAAAACTAAGGAGAGGATCAAACCCGAGGAGATGATGGAGCAGAAACGCATAGCTAGGAGGAGTGAGCGGCCGCCCATAGAGGGGTAGGCAACCGCCCACTTGATCAGGCTTGAATCTGGCCATGACAGGAGTGGAGTAGGCGACCGCACAAGGAGGAATGGGCGACCGCCCATTCCGACTGGGAGGCATACAGTTTGCGGGTTTGGCAATTTGATGTGGGAGTAGGAGTCCTTGGAATAAAGGAATATTAATTCCTTTAAGGAATAATTTCCTTATTGTAATTAATTTCCTTATTCCAATTATACTCCTTCTGTCTCAAGGACTCCGGGTAAATTAGGTTTTGATCAGGATTAGGTTTTGTATCCCTATAAATATAAATATATTGTGACAGCCACCATTATATTTTGTACTTTATTTTGTGTAGGAGAAAGTTAGGATATCAAGAGACACCACCACAAAATAGTGTCTAGGAGGGGATCGGGGGCCTAGGAGAGCTGTGGGGGGTGATCCTACAACCCGTCTATGATGATGTTGTTTGTGTGTTCATGGGGAGAGATAATAATATGTAGGAGAGGGTTGTACATGGAGATTAGTCATACTAGATTTGTGGAAGTGTATGTACTAAGTTGTAACAATCGACATATTATTATAGTGATATTCTGGCTTGGTGCCTTCGGATGTAGCCATAGGGATGGTGAACCGGGTGAACAAATTCATGGTATTCTTGTTCTTTCATATTATTATTTCATGTGTTGAATTATTTCTCTATGTTGATGACTGCTAGTATGGGCTAGTGGATGCAGAGATCCCCCCCAGTTCCCCAACATTACTGTCGTCGATCTTGGGCTCTTCTTCTTTCTTTTTGTGGCCACTAACATAGGTAGTCTCAAACAATCTCTCCACCCATTCGGAGTCATCAGTGTTGTTAGAGCATAATAAACATAAAGAACGATGTCAAGCGAAATAATCAAACACGAACACAATAATTTACGTGGTTCACGAACTTGGCTACATCCACGGGCGGAGGGAGAATATATTTCTATTCAATGGCAATTACAAAAGACGATCTTCACTAATCTAGTTGCACGAATTATTTGGGCAAATAATTCCGTCAACCTAAATCTAGATCTTAGATCTCTACTTGTATCTATCAAAGATGACCGGCAAAAATAATGCTAGGGGAGGGGTTAGTATTTATAGGCATAAATACTAGAAACCCAAAAGGAGAAGGAATCACATTCCTTGTGTACAATGTAATTGGAATCCTATTTCTTATGTACAAAGTAATTCTATTCTTATTAGGAAACGGTTTTCCTAATTCTTGAACAATTCCTTGTACCAATAAGAAACCTAATTAAACAAATAAACCTTAATCCTTGTACCAAAAGGATTTCCTTTTTCTAATTCAAGTCCCAAGAATTACTCCACTTGTCACGGACATATCCTTAACCAATAGTCATTGATTCAAAGGCATATTCCCAACAATCTCCACCTTGACTTTGAATCTCCCCGAACCATAATTCATATCCACGAACTGACCCCAACTCCACCTTGAGTTGAATCATCCGCTTCCAAACATATCTCTCCACCTCCGCCACCGCCTTATGTCTTTGTCAAGACAGTACCATCTTTGTTCACTCAAGAACAACCACGTTTACTTAGTCAAGCAAACGATTTTTCTGGCTCAACTTGTGCAATGATTTCTAGATCCCTAGAACCTTCACCACAATGTTGACCACCATATCCGAAATACCAAATCCACTATCACCAAATTCGAATACCATATTACCCAGATGACGACAGTCGATCTTGTCTCAAACTTCAACGTGCTTCGAACTATTCTTGGATCACCAACGAACACGGACAAACACCCTTGAATGACTTGAACAAATCACTTCTCATTCTGGCAATGTATCTCGAACCCGTGACTACTTATTTGGTTTCTTCCCTATAAGCATCTGCACAAACGGAAATTGTACATGAACTGCACGATGCGCGATGTCTGCACGAACTGGTACAATACTCCACTAACATGTGCTCTTACTTATCTTGTTTCTTCGACCTCTCCATAACGCCGATGAGAGCCAAGAAACTAGCATTAATGTCTCAGAAAGCCTTCTAGACCATCAACATAGTGTTTCGCCGAACACTTGAGACTGTACACCTCTAAAATTTAAGTACCTCCTTTGCCGACTGAACTTTGTGTATCTACTTCTAGCGCTTCGAATAGACTACACCTTAAATCCCTAGATTGTACCTTGTCTCGATTACTTTCTCAATCCGAATCCAATGATGAGCTTCGAACTAGTTCAGAGAGCTTCGAACCCACTCATTTAAAGGTGAATAGAATGTAATCTTGTGCTTTACATCAAGCACCCTTTGTCACGCCGGACAACCTTGCTCCTCCCAAGCAACCGGACGATATGCTAAGCCTAGCATTCCTTAGTGCCTCTAGACCGCCTATCTAGAGCACCGCCCCTTTCGGACGACTAACAGTTTTTCGTGCTTGGCGAGTTCATTCGGCCTTGAACCTCGCCCACCGAGATAAACTGTCCCAACTCAAACTGCGGATAGTCATCTTGTACCTCAGGATTGTCTGCCCATCTACTCCTTCTTGTAGAAATCGGCTCCACCTTTTCCTCAACTATCTCGCTTTGCTCTACCCTTAGAAGCCACTCTTCCACGCGCCGTGAGTCTTCTTCCACTATTAGAGCAAAATCACCATTGTCACTATTTTTCATAGCAACCTCCACGAGAACATCACCACCAAGACCTATGATGATTTGTGAATGCGCCTTCTCCTCCAGAGAATCCATCACTCCCTCGCTTCCCTTCCCCTCCTTGTAGAAATTACAAACTTCATCAGGTCTCGGGCTTCTCTTGCTAGAAGATTTTTGAGAATTCTTCTTCTTACTAGAACCCTTGCCGCCTTCCGCAACTATCCCTGTTGAATCTCTGTCTGTACTAGATCTACTCGCCACGAGGGTGCCAATTAGCCTTGTTTCTTCAACACGACTTCTGTCTTGATGTGTCCAACCTAGACACCCAGATTTCTGCACGGACGCTGCACGTGGATTGTACGATCGCTGCACGCGAACTACACGTACACTGCACACGAACTGCAAGGCCTTCATCTTGATCTACCAAAGAATATAATACTATTCCTCCCATTAATCTTGTCGATTGATGATTCAATTCCTTGACCCATCTTCTTCTTTGCAGCGGAATCCCTAGATCTCTAACCAACCAACACCAACAAAAGAAATCGCAACAAGAACGCTTACAATCGAAGACAAAACCCACTACAGCTTCTGTCCGGATTAATTTCCCAACGCTACAGGCCTCCAAATACGATCTCGACCGTTCAGATTTAATACCAATGAGTCGCGAAGCAACCCGCCAAAAATCAACCCGATCCAACGGTGAACGAACGCGCTACGCCTTTTTATTCACAGCTGCGCTGAATAAAAACGGACCAAAAACTGCTAACTTGTTTTTCTTCGATCTTGGACCTCTTCCGTCGATGGTAATTCTCCTTTTCAACCAAGCTCTGGTACCACTTGTTAGAGCATAATAAACATAAAGAACGATGTCAAGCGAAATAATCAAACACGAACACAAGAATTTACGTGGTTCACCAACTTGGCTACATCCACGGGCGGAGGGAGAATATATTTCTATTCAATGGCAATTACAAAAGACGATCTTCACTAATCTAGTTGCACGAATTATTTGGGCAAATAATTCCGTCAACCTAAATCTAGATCTTAGATCTCTACTTGTATCTATCAAAGATGACCGGCAAAAATAATGCTAGGGGAGGGGTTAGTATTTATAGGCATAAATACTAGAAACCCAAAAGGAGAAGGAATCACATTCCTTGTGTACAATGTAATTGGAATCCTATTTCTTATGTACAAAGTAATTATATTCTCATTAGGAAACAGTTTTCCTAATTCTTGAACAATTCCTTGTACCAATAAGAAACCTAATTAAACCAATAAACCTTAATCCTTGTACCAAAAGGATTTCCTTTTTCTAATTCAAGTCCCAAGAATTACTCCACTTGTCACGGACATATCCTTAACCAATAGTCATTGATTCAAAGGCATATTCCCAACAAGTGTCAATTTTCTTCATGCCCTTGGTAAGTTTAGTAAGCTTGGCCTTGAGCTTGGCCACTACTTCTTCATGTGCCGCGTGTTCTCGGTATAAGTGAGCTCGCCACCAATTATCCTTGGCTTGGGCATCTTTGACTAGCAGATACTTGTTTTTTGAGGGAGAGCATGGTTGCAGTCATCTTTCCGGCGGACATGGGGCCAGAGTTGGAGTTGTTGACTAAGGGAGTGGCTATTGGTGTTGATGGAGAAATCTCTTCACAAACTACTCTTCCCCTTGAAGTTGCGGTAAACTCGAATTGGAGCAATCAGACCTAAATAGAGAAAAGGCCCTTATCAGTTGTGAGAGCCCGCGCTCGAAATCCGCACACTTCGAACATATGCGAAATGATATGTGATCGCTCAATGAAAACGGTTCGGGTGAGTGCCTCGTGCAAATGCGCTTTTGGAAATGCGCTCGGTTCCCACACAATGGTTTCCTCTTGAAGCTTTAATTTAATTGCAAGAGTCGCCACCTCACTTTATTTTAGGAAAAATGAAGACAAAACCTTTTGCTTAGAGAAAGTGGGTTCGGGGGGCTAAGTTACGAGAAGAGAAGGGATTAAGCACTCTCCTCGCCCGTGATGGTCTCTATTATGCATGCCACTTAGATTCATTTTATGCTTTTTATGCCTTGCTTTTATGCCCTAACAAAATGGTGATTTAATATATGGGAGTCTTCCTATTCTAAGAATGTTTGCTTTTAATTCACAAATGAGAATAGGTTTGGGTGGACTCCCACTCGGTTTTGAAAATGGTTTAGCATTCATATCCAGTAAAGGAAACACATAAAGGGGTGGGGGATTAATATTTACATTTGTGTACAAAAGGGAAACAAATCCCTTAACAAATAAATGTCTAAAAGTCCGTCCCCAAATGATTTAGGGACTGCTGTCCATCTTTCTTTCTTGTACCTGCTTTTGTACTCACTCAATCTGTAAAGTAAAGGTCAGGAAAACTTCCTAACACATTAAACATCTACCATGATTTTTCATATGATTTTAGGAGTAATTTATGGTGTCCAAATAAGGCATGCAAGATGATACTTTCCACAGCCCAGTCTGACAGATTTTCATACATCCATAAAAGATCCATTTTTTTCATCATGAAAACAAGGGAATCATGGAAAAAACTTAACATGAAAGTTGTTCCTAACATCTCAAAGTTTAGATATGGAGATTTTCAAGGCCAAGAAGGAAGTTTAAGTCTCTCAAAAAACCTCTGACATTTTTAGGTCAAAACAGGAAGCATGCTAATCTGAGAACAGAGAGTTGAAACAAAAAATGGAAAGAACCTCTTCCACTCAGGGTAAAAATATTATATTTACATGATAATCTTCCTTGTTATGTTTAAAACAAAATTATTTTTGGGGTCTAAGACCAAAATCCACGTTTTCTATGCATAAACAAAGCAACAAGGGAGAAAGGTACACCTTGGACAGTCTACTGGAAATCCACACATGGCATGAACACACTTATCAAAACTCACTCAAATGGAAAGATATGAACATGAAACTTTGGGTGAACATAGATATACATGTTATTTACATGAAATAACAACCCTTCAAGAATTTAGACATGATTTCATGAGGTTCTATACTAAAATGAGACAAAAGGTGGCAGATTCAAGGTTTATGAGGGAAAACAAGTTTATTCTTTGGAAAACCTCTTGAATCCACCACAAACTTAGACTTGATACTCTTATATGAATGATATATACACACAAGATCAATAGCATAGCATGATAAAGAGCTCAAAATACCATTATATATCATCATTTAAAGAGAAGAACAACAAGAATACCAATATTGCTTGATTTTAAACATCAAATGGAGACCTAGCCTAACAAGGTGGCTAGATCTCCCAAGAAATTACATGAACCACTACATCTTACACTTATGAGGATTACAAGATGATAATATTACCTAAGTTGTGCTCCCTTTGCTTCCAAGGGAAGGCTTTTTTGGTGTTTTTCTTAAGGCTTTTGCTTTGTGTTTGAAAGAGTTTGGTTTTGGTTTTGTTTAGTGTTTGTGTTGTGGTGGTGTTATGGTGGTATGGTAGTGGTGTGGTGGTGGTCTTATGAGGGAGATTGAGGGTGTTTAGGGTTGCTAGAGGGAGCAAGAAAGAAGAGAGGGCTGAATATATGGTGAGGGTGTGTGTGAGTTGTGTATGAGTTCTCTCCTTGGATAATGGATGAGGGAGTTGGTAATATGGAGGAGGGAGGTGGTTTTTTTTTTTTTTTGATCATTAACTATCCTTGAGTCACTAAGGATTCAAGTTATCTTCCTTATCCCTGTTCCGGCATTAGCTCCGCAACTGCTCCATCGTGCGCGCCTCGGTGTCCCGGTTGTCCGCGGGTCCAACATGAAAGTTGTTCGGAATATTTTTCTGGTCAGGCCGGTATATCTGAAATATTTTCATAAGCTAGGAACGACAATAATATATTTTTTTCCCTTCTTGACCACTTTCTGAGATATTTTGAGATATTTTGCAATGTGGAACCATCTTTCCCGTTCCGGCATTAGCTCCGCAACTGCTCCGTCGTGCGCGTTTCGGTGTCCCGGTTGTCCTCGAGTCCAACATGAAAGTTGTTTGACATAATTTTGTGGTCGCGCCCGTCTATATGGAATATTTTTATGAGCAAGGGATGAAGAATATATATTTTTAAATGCATAGAATGGACGATAACGAGCAGTTCAAAGGGTGCGGGCCCCGTCTCGAGTCCCGCACCTCAAAAATTTGAAGTTTATTCCTGTTTACTCATTTTTTCACTCTGATCATGAATTTAAAGTCCGTTCATCCATTCGATACACCGATAAGTTTCACGGCACTCCCGCATAGCCAAATCGAGGGCTTAGGTCAATTTTAGGGTTTAGACCGATAAAAAGGGTTTGATGAGAGGTGCGAGATCGGGGTATCTACAGAGCCCCTCGTCGAATCTCCTTGTAAAGTAAAGGGGATTCTACGATTCACTAAGAGACAAACGATCTCGTCTAGGGTGTAACGGCTGGGTCCAAAGTAGGACTTCCTACGTATCTCTTTCAAGAATCAAGAATCAAGCCTCACGTTTAATAAACGTTGTAATTGTTATCATTTATTTCATATCAATAAAGAGATTTTTTTTATTATTATTGTTGTTCATGTTTACTTATAATAATCTCCGTCCCTAGTACTTGTTAAGCACTAGTATAAAGGCTAAATGATCATGAGATGATCATGTTAGATTTATGGGTACTTGTTTGGAACAAGGTACTGGACATGACCCGCTGTGTGAGATATATATCATGGTCTATGTCGTACATATATCTCATATTAGTTATGTCATTTGAATCCTTAGACATGAAGTTATTATTGTCTTCCACTTGATGAACATTATGTTTGACATATTCAAACGCTACCTTTAACCGGGTAGTTATAAAGGGTATGATTGGCATAATCGGATTCATGTAGGGAAGAGTAATAAGCTAAATGGATTTGTCCCTCTTCGGAGAGATGTCAAGCTTAGGCCTCTCGTAGGAATGATGTTGATAAAAATGTTCGGCCGGACTCAAATGAATTGATTAGATCAATGTCATTTGTATTGTCAACATATTTGGAATCGAGAAAGTATTGAACAAATAAGTTGACTTGTTGACCATGACTTGTGTTCAATGACATCGTGGATAAATGGATTGTGACATGTTCTAAAGGAATGCAAACTTGTATCTAGTTATACTATTTGGGTAGGTATGACGGTTTGCTAGAACCTAATCATATCTTATGGCTTCATGTTTGAACCTATTGCCAACACAGTGTAATCCTAGAGGGTCACACACAATAGAACGAATCTTAAATAAGGACTATATCGGAATATTGAGTCGAAGGACTTTGGAGGAATTTGGAAATTAGGGAAATCTGGGGCAGGTGTGCGACCGCACAAAAGGGTTTGGGCGGCCGCACAGCTTGGCTCAAAAAGTACCAGAAACCTTCCAGATAGATGTGCGGCCGCACAGGTGGTTTTGGACGGCCGCACACCATGTCGGGACTGGTTTCGTAATTTGATTTGGAAAATAATTTTGGACGGGTTTAGACACAAGTTTCCTATTTGGAATAGGTCTAACTTGTATATAAACAGCAAAATTCAGCCAGAATCAAAGCTAATGCTTTTGTGCAAATCTCAAAGAGTTTGAGAGAGGTTTTATTTTGTTCTAAGACATCCTAGATTGAAGAACAAAATAATACATAAATAAAATTCTATATAGTTCATATTGATTGTGAAAACGTGTTTCACAATTTTGATTTAGCAACCAAGATCAAGTGTTCTTGATATTCGTTCAAGGTGTGGATACCGCTAGAGGGTGAAGCTCATCATCTTCAAAGTTCGTGTTCTTACTTGTTCGTGATTAAAGCTTCAATTTCTCCACCAAAATTAAAGACCAAATTCAAAGTCATCAAGGGTTAGTTTTTCTAGTATTCATATTGTTGTATTTACTATAATCATATGAATGGATCTATGGGCTTTGGGTTTCATAAAATTTTAAATGCTATTTTCCGCTGCGCATGTTACTACGAAACCCAACAGTGGTATCAGAGCCCCGTTCATGTTGATTATTTCAATACCTAGATCATATTGTGTGTATATAAATTGTTTATGTGCCTAGCATGATATGAATATTGGATTATATGATGTTTATGTGTTATATGATTTTATGTGGTTTATTGTTTTACAACTTTAATCGCACTATTGAATCGTACAAAAAATTATGTTGGACTGAATTGTTTGATTATTAATTTTTGATTGGATCAAAGTTTTAATAAACGGGGAAAATAATTTTGAGACAAATTTTCGAACATTAAAAATTCTGTCTGATGCTACTGTGCGACCATATAGAAAATATTGGGCGGCCACACATGTTTGGGCGACCGCACAGATTTTCTTGGGCGGCCGCACAGTTGGTCAGAATCAGAATCAGATTTTGGAATTTTGATGGGGTCCAACCAAATCAGTGACAATACCGGCCAGACCTGCTGATCTGGAGCGGGGTTTGGGCAGTTGGTTTTGGTGTGGATCTTGGGGTTTGATTTTCTTATTTGTTTTGATCTTGTGATTCTAAGATTGGTTCAATGTTTGGATGGCTAATCTACGTCCATAGAGATTGTGTTTCTCAAACTTGATCGCAATTAAAGTTTCAAAGATAGAACGAAGTTAGAATTATGAAGAGTTCATAATTGCTAAAATTGAGAAACAAAGTTCTTGATTCAAAGATTGGAGATCCATGTGGAATTGTGGATGCAATTGGCCTACGTTCATCGAGACCATCTATTGCTTAGTTTCGGCCACATGGACTACTTTCTTGGTTTCTTGAATTAGTGCGGAATTGTGGATGCCTTATGGCTTAGTTTCGGCCACACTTCTTGTTGTCTTCATTTGGAGATAATAACCAAAGTTGAAATAGTCTCATCCTCATAATTATAGAGAAACTAATGACACATAAATATTATGATTAAATTAATGGAGATTAATTTAGTGGCTAAACTTGATGCGTAACATATTTAAATTATGTGCTCATAAATGTGTTGTATGCTATATGTGATGAACATTCAAAGAAAGTTTTAAGTCATTTATTTCCATGCCATGATTAAAACACTTGTTAATACATGGGTGAATTTAATGTAGACTCGCCCTAGCGAGATGCATTGACTTTATTTATGTATGAGAAAGATAGATAATGTGGGCACGCCCTAGCGAGGCACATTAACTATACGTTTAAAATGGTTGGACTTAATTGGGCGTCAAAACAGTTTTGAGCCTAGGCAAAGATGAGATTTAACATGCTTTTTGAAATAGGATTTCTTAAAGAATCTCATAAAAGGAACAAAGAGTCATATGAGATATGATTGACAAGAGTTGTCTGTCGCGACCCCGAACCCCGCGGGCCCGAGACCGCGATCTGGACGTCGACTTAGAACCAAAACTCTAAAATATAGAAGTTAAAAAATTCCATTTTGAATCAAAAGATGATAACACAAGGTTTTACAAATCCAAGTTTAAATCAACAAGTACATCTAACATAAGCTCCACAGCTTATACTCAAAGGAATAAAATATACTATTCTTAATGACGTCAATGAAGGTAAAACTATCCCCAAAAGGTTATACATTTAAATAATGTAACCGATCCATAACAACCTGCCCCAAAATCTCAAGCCTCTCGACGTCCTCCTCGATCCGCGAATCCTAATCCTTTTCCTCCTGGGGGGGGGGTTAAGGAAAAACAAAGATGGAAATAAACGGGGTGAGATAAAATCTCAGTAAGTTACTAATGCAACTACATGACATGCTAATATGCAATGACCAACAGCAATTAACATAAGACAGATAGCAGCGGAATAATAAGTGACATGCTGTCAACAGTAATATCCAATAATCAATCATAAACATATAACAACAAATGAGAGGCTCCCTATCGCCAACCGTCCCATACCGGTTGGAAATAACGACCAGCTCAACATGCAACACATAAAGCTGAAATAAACACTCATGAGTGGATACATAGCCAAGGTTTCACCCAACTGGAAGAACCAAATAAAGGTCGCTGCGCAGCTTCAATAATTAACAATTCATCATCTTCATACTAGCATGAAAGCCGAAGAGAAATCCCCGGTCAGAAACGACCGATCAACCCATCGATCAACAAACCATCTTCATAGTGGCATAAAAGTTGAAGAGAAACCCGGTACCGGAACCAATAACCAGATGAAGTGTCACAAAAGACGGGAGACATGCCACAAAGTCATGCTCCAAGTGAAGCTAAAATGCACACAAAGGAGCTAGCTCTTCTCACATCCAAGGCCAATCTGGAGGAGGGTAATAATGGGGCAAAACAATGGTCAACAATCACAATGGACTTGGCTGTGCCATCATAATGTTTCGCATCGCCCAAACACACACAAAATACCAGCTGGACTTTCACGTAAAGGCTAAGTAATAAAATACTAGCACGATAAACAACAAAGGATTCCAAAGTAGGGAATCATACCAATTAATCACCATAAAAGATGCAAACGATTACTCAAGAAGAGTTCAACAACAATAGCACAAGGAGTTTCTCATAAAAGAGTCCAACAACATTGACCATTTAAAACATAATGATTCCAAGATAAGGCACGTACCAAATACATCCCAAATAGGATACCCACAAGTTAAATCATAAAGAGCACAACCCAAATGGTCACTCGCAAATGGCACAATGACTATTACCAAAATGACCCTAAACATTTATTCATAAAGATATACTAGGACTATGAACTCAACCATCTCATCATACCTGGAATTCCAAATAAGAAATCCGGATGAATACATCTTAAGGTTAATCAAACCGTAGGTACCCAATTGCCAATTCATGCTTTATCTCCGTTCATAACGAACCCATTCTAAACACCCCAAACGAATCCAAAAGGTTACACTTATTAGAACATGATCACAACATGACTAAACCCTACACCTTGGTGTTCAATAACAACCCTCTAGGTACTATAGGACATCGCCTAAAACCTAGACCAAGTCTTACGCGAAATTCAATTCGGTTGGAACAAACAAGAACACATCATAAGATGCCCAAACAATACTTGATCAAATTACATAGCTCTACTGTTCACAAAGGAACCAATTTTAATTACTAAAGTGTTCCACGGTGTTATCTTAAGTTAATTAGAAGAAGGAAACCTAAACTAGGTAAGCCATTAGTCTTAAACCAAGCAAAAAGGTCAAATTCCTGGAACAGGGGGCGGGCGGGCGCCTGGCATGAGGCAGGCGGGCGCCTGAATGACCAGAAGGTCTGGTCTTTAGAAAGGGGTATGTAGGTGGGCGCCTGAGCAGGGTCAGGCGGGCGCCTGGTCTACGTGCTGGGCGTAAAACAGAGCTGGGTTTACAGATTTCGAACCAAATTCTCCCAAAGCACCAAAGACTCAAACTCAACTCCTTCTACAAGTTCTAAAATGTACCAAAACCACTTATAACTAGAATGGGAGTCCAAATACAACATTTATCAACCCAAAACCAAGAATCAAACCCAACATTGATCAATCCACCATTTTTACCCAAAACTCAAATGAATTCAAAATAAATTCTAAACAAATTCAAAACCCAACCAAACTTCAATTATAGCACATCAAACATCATATAAACATGATATGAACATTTTAGCATAAAAATGGGGGGAAAGTAACTTACTTGCAAATTCTCAAAGTAGATGGATTTCGATTCTTTTTGGCTTCCTACGATCCTATCGACGATCTAAACATGTTTCACGTTTTAAGAAATGTGAGAAGATGAGAGGAAGAAGAAGAAAATGAAGAGAGAAGTAAAGAGAAAGAAACTTACCCAAAACTTAGAGAGAGGGAGGGAGTTGGCTGGGAGGAGAGGGGAGAGTGAGGGAGAAGGTGAGGGAGGTGAGGGGGAAATAGGGGAATTATTCAAAAACTTGCACTTAGGCCCCCTCTCTCACACTACACACAATACTACACTCCCTACTAACAATTAAGACCCAAATAAACGCTAGGCATAAATATTACGACACATAAATTGCACACATAATTATTTAAATAAATAATAATTTAAATAAATAAATAAACAAATAATTAAATAAAAATCATTTAATTACTAATAAAATAGAGCCTAGGTTTCGGGTCGTGACATTCACTCCCACTTAAAGAAAATTCGACCCGAATTTTAACGAGACTCACCCTAAAGACCAAATAGCTACGGATACGATAGTTCCGTCATTCCTCGAATTTCTCAATTGTCCTTTCTAAACCATCATTTGGTAACTTTAAATAATGCTCACAACATAACAACTCCCACATAGAACTTCCTTCTATCAACATTATAATTTCTCATTAAAATTCATATTCAAAATTGGAGAATCCTAATTGCTCCCAGACATAACTCTCGAGGTACTACAAGCTTATCTTATTCTTAACCGTAATTACACTGCAAGGATACTTCCATTGTAAATCGCATACTTAGTATTATTCCCCCGAGATTCAACACATTACCATCACGAGCTAGATCAGCCTTTTGAATATAAAAGGCTAAAGAAATTTTTCCATCCCCATAATATTCTCCAAAGGCTATATCTCTAAGGGTTACCATTATAGTGTCTTCACTTTGAATTAACACCTTATATAAATAGTACCATACAAACCCCAAAGTTCCTCGTACAAAGTGTCCACTTAAATATATGCTATACTCTCATCCCTTCATTAATCCGGTCTTGAAGCCTAAACCATTCAATATACTCAATAGTCCGCAAAACGATCCAAATTTCATCTTCAAAAGATTTTCTCTAACTCCCATTTAAATTATAATCCGTGCTCATAAACCCAAGGAAATCAACAAATCTCAAATCCTCAATAGCTAACCCAAGTTAGTCTCTCACGCATACATTTATTAACCTAATGATACTTAGGTTCAATAGTGCTACCGTCATAATAAACCAATTAGCTAGCAACGTTCCAACTGACCCAATATCAAATCATGATATTCCTTAATTATGCCCAAGTATTGATACTCCACTTCCTTCACCTACTCTTGATCCAATTCGGGAAACGCTACCAAGAAGGGATTTAAAACCATAGAACCACTATTTAACCAAAATTTCAAAATGCCTTTTAACAAAAATCGAGAAATTATTACTCTCCCAAAATGTACTTAGTCCTTTCTAACTTAACACGCTTACCACCATTAATGATCATAACTCCTACAACAAACTCATCATCCAATACAAATCGTACACCTCTCCATACTAATCCATTCCGATACATTCACGGAGATGTACTAAAAGTAAACAAAATCTCTTAACAAGAAACCCTCGGTTGAATCCTCAACTTTTACAACTCAACCGTTACAATATAGATATTGCTCTAATTATCAGTACTACAACCTTGTACCACAACAATGCAATTTAACCCAAGTTTCTCCTCAAACACTAGGTACTATTTAGAAGAAAGTAGAAACCTTACGATGATAATTACACCCAACAATTTGACCGAAGCTAAATACTCGGATTTCAATAAAAAAAAAATTAGGTATAACTCTACGCAAAGGAACGGTCTCAAATAATTTTAAGAAATCAGGAATGGGGAATATAACAATCTTTCTACAACAATCGACTAAAGCAAGAGTAACATCAAAATCTTGTAATAGCAACATGGCTAAATTTAGCAGGTAAGACATAACCATACTTAAGCACATCATAAGCACATAAGACTTCATCAGATACCCTAAAGTCCCCCATAGGAGTAGACAACTACTACACATAAGTCAAAGACTCAGAAGAAATAAATGCAACTAAATGCACAGAAACACATAAATGCAATGATCCTAAAATGCACGCGCTCGCTCTCTCGACATAAAATTAATACCTCCTGAAACTGATGAATCACCCGTTCCGCTGATTGATTGCCAATACTCTACCTGAAACCTTGGGCTTCCCCGAAGCATCCCTTTTCTGACCCTGTGGTATTCCAGTTCTTGTCCCCGATGACTGAACTCTAAACCTCGGACAATCTTTAACGAAGTGTCCCAACTGACCACACTTCACACATTTTCCCTGCTTCTTCCAACACTTGTCTTCTGAGTGTCCTATCCTCTGACAGAAGCTGCAGACCTTCCCATTTCGTGTCCCCTTATAAGAACCTTGATTTCCTACTGTTGGTTGCCCTTGAAGTTGCCCTCTGAATCGAGTTTGCACTCCAGAATTACCTATGTTATCCGAATGTTGCTGTTGTGACTTACCCTGCCCTCCTTGCTTACCCGGGTTAACCATCTCAGTCTTCCTTTTGTGTTCCTCAATATCCTGCTCAATCAAGTAGGCTCGATCCACCGCATCCTGAAAAGGTTGAATTCTTTGGGCTAAAAGTTGAGTCCTAATAGCTGTCTTCAAACCCCTGATCAATCTCATCGCTTTCTGCTCCTCGGTCCGCACAAGGTAGTCACAGCACCTAGCTAATTCTGCGAACTTAGCCGAGTACTGTGCTACTGACATCATGCCTTGCTCCAAGCTGAGGAACTCGATCTCCTTCCGGTTTTGATTCACTAGAGAGATAAAATGATCCTTGAATTTCCTCACGAACCACTCCCAAGGATATGGTACAAGAGTCGCATCCCAACTGGTCTTCAGTGCCTTCCACCAATGTTCCGCAGCCCCCACGAGCTTATAAGCTGAAAACAGAACCCTATCCTCATCAGTGCAACCAAAGACCTCGTAGATTTTCTCCATCGATTCTATCCATAGCTTGGCCTTCTTCACATCAGGCTCACCGTCGTACTCACTTGGTTTCAACTTTAAGAATTGCTCCAACCCATATCGCGGAGGTGCTACATGTCCCTCTCTCGGCCCTTGGTCATGAATTGATTTCACGGCCGCTTCAAACCTGTCCTGAAACATTGCACGGTTTTCTTCCCTTAGACTATTAAGATTCTGAGTCCCACTGATGCCTTCACAAGCTCTTCTTCTAGCCATTTGGAACAAATACCTGAATAAAACATCAACCGTTACTCACTCCGAACACAACTACCCCCCTAGGTCATTCTAGTCCACCTATACTTATACATAGAGCTAAACCATAGCTCTGATACCAACTGTCGTGACCCCGAACCCCGCGGGCCCGAGACCGCGATCTGGACGTCGACTTAGAACCAAAACTCTAAAATATAGAAGTTAAAAAATTCCATTTTGAATCAAAAGATGATAACACAAGGTTTTACAAATCCAAGTTTAAATCAACAAGTACATCTAACATAAGCTCCACAGCTTATACTCAAAGGAATAAAATATACTATTCTTAATGACGTCAATGAAGGTAAAACTATCCCCAAAAGGTTATACATTTAAATAATGTAACCGATCCATAACAACCTGCCCCAAAATCTCAAGCCTCTCGACGTCCTCCTCGATCCGCGAATCCTAATCCTTTTCCTCCTGGGGGGGGGGGGTTAAGGAAAAACAAAGATGGAAATAAACGGGGTGAGATAAAATCTCAGTAAGTTACTAATGCAACTACATGACATGCTAATATGCAATGACCAACAGCAATTAACATAAGACAGATAGCAGCGGAATAATAAGTGACATGCTGTCAACAGTAATATCCAATAATCAATCATATAAATAAACATATAACAACAAATGAGAGGCTCCCTATCGCCAACCATCCCATACCGGTTGGAAATAACGACCAGCTCAACATGCAACACATAAAGCTGAAATAAACACTCATGAGTGGATACATAGCCAAGGTTTCACCCAACTGGAAGAACCAAATAAAGGTCGCTGCGCAGCTTCAATAATTAACAATTCATCATCTTCATACTAGCATGAAAGCCGAAGAGAAATCCCCGGTCAGAAACGACCGATCAACCCATCGATTAACAAACCATCTTCATAGTGGCATAAAAGTTGAAGAGAAACCCGGTACTGGAACCAATAACCAGATGAAGTGTCACAAAGGACGGGAGACATGCCACAAAGTCATGCTCCAAGTGAAGCTAAAATGCACACAAAGGAGCTAGCTCTTCTCACATCCAAGGCCAATCTGGAGGAGGGTAATAATGGGGCAAAACAATGGTCAACAATCACAATGGACTTGGCTGTGCCATCATAATGTTTCGCATCGCCCAAACACACAAAAAATACCAGCTGGACTTTCACGTAAAGGCTAAGTAATAAAATACTAGCACGATAAACAACAAAGGATTCCAAAGTAGGGAATCATACCAATTAATCACCATAAAAGATGCAAAGGATTACTCAAGAAGAGTTCAACAACAATAGCACAAGGAGTTTCTCATAAAAGAGTCCAACAACATTGACCATTTAAAACATAATGATTCCAAGATAAGGCACGTACCAAATACATCCCAAATAGGATACCCACAAGTTAAATCATAAAGAGCACAACCCAAATGGTCACTCGCAAATGGCACAATGACTATTACCAAAATGACCCTAAACATTTATTCATAAAGATATACTAGGACTATGAACTCAACCATCTCATCATACCTGGAATTCCAAATAAGAAATCCGGATGAATACATCTTAAGGTTAATCAAACCGTAGGTACCCAATTGCCAATTCATGCTTTATCTCCGTTCATAACGAATCCATTCTAAACACCCCAAACGAATCCAAAAGGTTACACTTATTAGAACATGATCACAACAGGACTAAACCCTACACCTTGGTGTTCAATAACAACCCTCTAGGTACTATAGGACATCGCCTAAAACCTAGACCAAGTCTTACGCGAAATTCAATTCGGTTGGAACAAACAAGAACACATCATAAGATGCCCAAACAATACTTGATCAAATTACATAGCTCTACTGTTCACAAAGGAACCAATTTTAATTACTAAAGTGTTCCACGGTGTTATCTTAAGTTAATTAGAAGAAAGAAACCTAAACTAGGTAAGCCATTAGTCTTAAACCAAGCAAAAAGGTCAAATTCCTGGAACAGGGGGCGGGCGGGCGCCTGGCATGAGGCAGGCGGGCGCCTGAATGACCAGAAGGTCTGGTCTTCAGAAAGGGGTATGTAGGCGGGCGCCTGAGCAGGGTCAGGCGGGCGTCTAGTCTACGGGCTGGGCGTAAAACAGAGCTGGGTTTACAGATTTCGAACCAAATTCTCCCAAAACACCAAAGACTCAAACTCAACTCCTTCTACAAGTTCTAAAATGTACCAAAACCACTTATAACTAGAATTGGAGTCCAAATACAACATTTATCAACCCAAAACCAAGAATCAAACCCAACATTCATCAATCCACCATTTTTACCCAAAACTCAAATGAATTCAAAATAAATTCTAAACAAATTCAAAACCCAACCAAACTTCAATTATAGCACATCAAACATCATATAAACATGATATGAACATTTTAGCATAAAAATGGGGGAAAAGTAACTTACTTGCAAATTCTCAAAGTAGATGGATTTCGATTCTTTTTGGCTTCCTACGATCCTATCGACGATCTAAACATGTTTCACGTTTTAAGAAATGTGAGAAGATGAGAGGAAGAAGAAGAAAATGAAGAGAGAAGTAAAGAGAAAGAAACTTACCCAAAACTTAGAGAGAGGGAGGGAGTTGGCTGGGAGGAGAGGGGAGAGTGAGGGAGAAGGTGAGGGAGGTGAGGGGGAAATAGGGGAATTATTCAAAAACTTGCACTTAGGCCCCCTCTCTCACACTACACACAATACTACACTCCCTACTAACAATTAAGACCCAAATAAACGCTAGGCATAAATATTACGACACATAAATTGCACACATAATTATTTAAATAAATAATAATTTAAATAAATAAATAAGCAAATAATTAAATAAAAATCATTTAATTACTAATAAAATAGAGCCTAGGTTTCGGGTCGTGACATTGTCTACCTAATTAATTTGATTTTGTGTAATCCGCCTTAGCGGACTTAAAATTAAATTAAAGCGGGATCTTAACCCATTTAAATTATATTATACATTGGATGTATGAGAGGGTTATATAATTTAGTGAGAGTGTTTTTTTTTGAAAAATACATTGTTTATTTCTTTAATGAAAATTGGTACTTATTAAATTTTGGAAATTTTGCATAATTGTAGATAATGACTACTAACACTCAATCAATTTCGTTGCGATCGATCCTTGAGAAGGATAAGCTCCAAGAGAATGGTACAAACTTTATGGATTGGATCCGTAGCCTAAGAATTGTTCTTAGGCAAGAAGATAAGTTGTACATTCTCGATGGGCCTCTTCCTGCTGAACCAGAACCTACTGCCCCTAGGGCAGAAAGAGACAGTTACAAGAAACATTGTAATGATTCTAGAGATGTAAGCTGTCTCATGCTTGCTACCATGTGCTCAAAACTCCAACAAAGTTTGGAACATTTGGAAGCCTATGAGATAGGCGTGGAGTTAAGAGCCATGTTTCAAGAGCAAGCTAGGCAAGAGAGCTACAAGACCATTGTTGCATTCACTTCTTGCTAAATGAATGAAGGGCAACAAGTGAGTCCTCACATGCTAAAAATGAAAGGTTATGTAGAGCACCTTGAGAAACTTGGCTATCCAATCCCATTGTAGTTAGCCACGGATCTCATTCTTAATTCATTGCCTAAAAGTTATAATCAGTTTGTGATGAATTATAACATGCATGGAATGGATAAGAATCTCTCCGAGTTGCATGGGATGCTTAAAACTACGGAGATGAAGATTGTGGAGAAAGGTTCTCCCGTTCTCTTGGTTCATGATGGGAAGAAGGCTAGTGCCAAAGGAAAGGGTAAGAAAGTTGTCAAACCCAAGATAAGCAAGGCAAAGGTTGCCAAGGCTTCTGAGGCAAAACTCGATACACAAAAGGATACAATCTGTTTCCATTGTCAAGAAATTGGTCATTGGAAACGTAATTGCAAGGCTTTCTTGGAAGAGCAAAAGAAGAAGAAGGGCAGCAAGGCTGCGTCGACTTCAGGTATCTATATGATAGATATTCTCCTTTCTACCACTGATTCTTGGGTATTGTATACCGGAAGTGGTTCTCACATTTGTTTAAATGTGCAGGGACTAAAGAATAGGAGACTACTTAAAGAGGGTGAAGTAGACCTACGCGTGGGGAATGGAGCAAGATTGCTTCATTAGCCGTAGGGACTTATGAAGTCACTTTACCTTCCGGATTAATTCTTGTTTTGAACAATTGTTATTATGTTCCGGATTTAAGTAGAAATATTATTTCAATTTCTTGTTTGGATAATGAAGGTTTTAAGTTTCTTATTGAGAATAAGAAATTTTCTATTTATTTAAATGATGTGCTTTATGGTATTGCAAATTCATTTAATGGCCTTTATATCTTGGATGTCAAGAATGAAAATAATGAAAATGTCTATCATATAAATAAGAAATCTAAACCTAATGATGTAAATCATTCTTATTTGTGGCATTGCCGTCTTGGTCATATTAATGAGAAGCGTATATCAAAACTCCACGGGGACGGACTTTTGGGTTCATGTGACTTTGAGTCATATGATACTTGTGAGTCGTGTCTTCTTGGAAAAATGACTAAGACACCTTTTACCAAGTTAGGTGAAAGGGCAAGCGACTTATTGGGGTTGATACATTCCGATGTATGCGGACCATTAAGTAGCAATGCTAGGGGAGGATTTCAATACTTCATAACCTTCACTGATGATTATAGTAGATTTGGGTATGTTTACCTAATGAAACATAAAAGTGAAGCATTTGAGATATTTAGAATATTTCAAAATGAAGTAGAAAAACAACTTGGAAAAAGTATTAAAGCACTTTGATCAGATCGAGGTGGAGAATACTTGAGTCATGAATTTGATGATCATCTAAAGAATTGTGGAATAGTTTCACAATTGACTCCACCCGGAACACCACAATGGAATGGTGTGTCCGAGAGGAGAAATCGGACTTTGTTAGACATGGTTCGATCAATGATGAGTCAAGTTGATCTTCCAATATCCTTTTGGGGTTACGCTCTAGAAACCACTGCTTTCACACTAAATCAAGTTCCAACTAAATCGTTTCCAAAGACTCCATATGAGATGAGGAGCGGAAAGAAACCTAGTTTGTCTTTCATGAGGATTTGGGATTGCGAAGATTTTGTCAAAATACTTGTCTCCGACAAACTAGCACACAAATATAATAAATGTATTTTCGTGGGATATCCTAAGGAAACTAAAGGATATTACTTTTACAACCGAGAGGACAACAAAGTGTTTGTTGCCCGAACTGGTGTCTTTCTAGAGAAACAGTTTCTCCCCAAAGAAATCAGTGGGAGTAAAATAAATCTTGAAGAAATTCGAGACCCAGAAAATAACATTGAACCAATAGTGGAACAAGAACAAGAACCACAAGGAGTTGTGGAACCTGTTCAAAATACACAAGCAACTCGCAGATCTAGTAGGTTACTGTAGATACCCCGGGAAACCACAACTTGGCTAGAGCGGTGAATTATCCTAGGATGTCTAACTTGTTTTAGATTGTTTAGAGTCGCCACCTATGTTTTTAAAGGAACATAAGAAAAACCTAGAAATTAGCCTAATTTATGTACAAAATCAGAGATTCGGGAGAGAAGGGTTCGGGGGTTAGGTGACGGAGTGGGAAGTACTTAAACACCCACTCCGCCCCGCTTACGCGGGTCTTGCTACTATTGGTGTTCTAATATTTACATGTCCTTCAATTAATTAAATAGAAATGTGCTAACAATTGTGATGAGAAGAAAAGGGGAAATAAAGGGGAAATAAAATAGAATTGTTTTATTTATTTAATGATAAAGATTACATATAACAAGTAATGTTAAAGAATTACATTAAGAGATGAAGAGAAATTAACATGGTGAATTAAAGTTAAGATTAAAATGTAGGGAGATAACCTTAACTAACTTCAATATGTGAAGTAGTCATGTTGGTCATGTCCCATTAATGGGGATTGCATACATCAAGAAGAAGAAAACAAAGGAAGAAAATAGAGTTGTACCTTGAGAAAGAGGACTTGGAACCTTGACTTGAAAGTGTTATTCTTGTAATGAAATTGTTGTAAAACAATTTGTGTAGAGTCTTGTTACTAAGAACTCTTGTTGGGAGAATTTGTGTATAATGTAGTTGGTGAATCAAGGTTGGAATCCCTTTCTAAGGTAGAAGATGATGGTTTTTATAGGTAAAAAAGAGAGAAATGATGGAGGGAAATTGGTCATCCATGTGAAATGGAATGGGACAATCACAAATAAGATAAATGAATAAAAGAAAAATAAAAGAAATAAAAGAAATCAAATAATAAATGAAAGAAATATTAGTTTTTGGGAAAAGGCTTAGAATTTGGGATTGGGAGTTAATGAGAAAAGGGAGGATGAATGTGGATGTAAAAAGATGGTTTTTGTGATCAAGAAAAGATGTTTGTAAATAAGAAAAGGGAGGGAAATAAGGTGCAATCCGTTACTGCCAAAGAGGGAAGCGCGCGGGTCCGGCTTTTGCGGCGGGACGCGCGCGCGGCTCACTGGCAGTGCCGGAAGCGCCCGCGGGTGAAAAATGACAGAATGACAGAATGACCCTAAAAGTTAACTTTGTTATGCAGTTTAGTCCAAAACAAACAGAATCAGTTAGGAACTTAACCGAAGTAACAGAAATCAACAAAAATAAGTTAAATAAAAATACTTTGTATGCAATCGGGGTGAGAGGTCCAAGGCGGGGTGTCTACAGAGCCCCTCGGCGACGTGGATTGCGAAGCAAAACGCGTCGACGAAAGAAAGACAACCGCCGAGGACATCGACAAGAGAAAACAAAGACTCGATAAAGCAGGAATTTGAAATTACAAAGGATAGAAATGCGCTCCCTGTGTGAGCGACTTTTGCTGATGGAAGAGGTATGGTGATTTGAGTGGTCCACCATGGACCAAAATTGGTGCTCTGTACGGCACCTGGTGCTCTGTGCGGCACCTGCTGATTTTGGTACTCTGTGCGGTACCTGGTGCTCTGTGCGGCACCTGTTGATTCTGGTACTCTGTGCGGTACCTGGTGCTCTGTGCGGCACCTGTTGATTCTGGTACTCTGTGCGGTACCTGGTGCTCTGTGCGGCACCTGTTGATTCTGGTACTCTGTGCGGTACCTGGTGCTCTGTGCGGCACCTGTTGATTCTGGTACTCTGTGCGGTACCTGGTGCTCTGTGCGGCACCTGTTATGTGTATGCTTTGCAGATATATGTGCTTGTGCAAGAAGATGCATGAAGAGAGAAATTGTTCTCGTGGTGTGATGAGATTTTGGAACACCCTTGCAATGAGAGAGAAGTAAGAATGTAAAGAGTGACCTTGTGTGCGGTGTGATTTTGAGGAAAGCGTCGGATGTATTCATACCTTCACTTACCATTGCCGCTTGAGTGGAGATGGATTCCTGATGTCCGCGGAGGATGCTTTGATGGAGAATGTCCATTCTTTAGATGTTGATGAGAGAATGCCCTTGATGTTGGGTTGGCGAGATGGTACTCTGGATGATGGGTCGGTCGTGCCAAAAGGCTGCCTACGTATCTCTTTAAGAGAATCTTACCAGCGTAGTTCACGGATGATGGAGAACGCTGGAGGAGAGGCTAGGAGCAAAGCAAAGTAAAGCACATACTTTTGAACATAGAAGGAGAAAGAAAAAGAAAAATCTTTTTTTTTTTTTTTTAGATTAGAAAGGAAAGAATATGCACACATGTGAGGAAAAGATTTTTTTTTTTTAGTTCGTGGGTGAACAATTTTAACCATTGTGTGCTTGTGAAGCCAACCCAAGATCAAGTCATGTTCAGTCGAAGTCCGGATTGCCTCGCTTGAATTCTGTTGTCGCCGGTGTGCCCAACGAAGATTGATGTCTAGCCCCAAGAGATTTGTCGGTTATGGGGCTTCAAAAAGGCTTTTGATGCCGAGATGAGGGGTTGCTGATTGTAAAGCCCCTAGAATGCCTTTGATGCCAAATTTTGAGGGACTTACATAGCTCCAAGATAAATCAGCTCTTGGCCCATTCGAGTAAATCGCCCTTTGTTGTTGTAGTGAGCAAGCCCCAAGAGGAGATCGTTGATGCCAAGCTTCGAGAGATTGCAAAGCCCCAAGTGTCGTGGGCTTGTAGATGGCGGGATGTGAAGACCTTTCATTGTAAGCCCCAAATTACCTCGTGATTGGCTCGGCATTGAGAACGGATGTACCGTTTGGTAGAATTCTTGATAGAGATCTCCTTCTTGCTCTTTCTGGGGAGATGAATGGCCTCATTGTGGTCGATACCCAAATGGCTGAGGGCTTATGTCAAAGGATGCAGTAATGTCTTGCAGTGCCGTCGAGGTCGCGGAGGATAAGGTCTTGGCGTGATAAAGTCTCAAATGAGTATGCTTGCTTGACTCTTCTTGAGTTGAACTAATGACGGATCTTCGGATACAACTAGTGCTGTGGCCCAACTTTATCTGAGCTGCACCTTGTGCTTTTGATCTTGGAGAAGGGGGTGCTGAATTGCAGAAACATTGGGATTGACCGTGGCATTTCCCGCTATAACCCTGTTTTGATTAGAGTTTAGCATATTGAATCTTTTTCCTTTTCTCTAAGACTTCCTTCAAAATCTCGCTGTGAGTTCTAACAAAAATCATCAACTTCATTCATAACATCAGAGTCTTCATTTAAAACCAAGAGGCCTTTGAGTTGAAGTGTTGAGAGACCTTTTGAAGCTTGATTGTTCTCATGGAGCCATAAGACTACTCCACATTGCACTTGCTCGAGTATTGTTGCCCAAAAGACTGTCGGTCGCGAAGCCCTAATACTGCCCTTTGCTTGAATTACTGTAATGCCGTAACCCAAAAGATTGTAGATTGCGAAGCCCGTTGAGACCTTCGGTGCCGAATTGAGGAAGCTTCCAATGTTGCACATGACTTGGCTAGGGATACTGCTGGGGAGTTAATTGCTCTTTGCCGAGAGAGCCTTTAAGACTTGACCGTAGCCCCTAGAGTACCATCATTGATTGCGAGAAAGGTCCACCCTTGATTGGGGAAACGAGCACGGGCACACATGACAAGAGGGCTTTTTGACATCCCTTTTGAGGGACTTTGAGGATAGTCTCACACATCTTTCTTGAGCATAGCCCCTAGGGCGTATTGATTGCCAAATGAAGCAAAAGAATCCCTTGTTCTTGAGTCACATAGCCCCTAGGGCGTCACCATTTGTTGAGCAAAGCAAGAGTGACTCGTCCTCGTGCGAGGGAACAAACATGAGAGGATATGGCAAGAGCTACTCCATTTCTCGGGAGCCTTTCGGCGTACTTTAGAAGCACATACTTGAAGAAGCCTTGAAAACTGAGACACATGTTGTTGCTATTTCCTGCCCAAGCCAATTGACTAGCTAGGGATTATTTGTGCAACCTCGTGCCCTTTTATGATGGGCTTGTTCTCGGATGGATCTTGGTTACCACGGGCCTTCTTTTCATGAACCCAAAAATGCACACTGCTGGAGAATGATGCCAATAAGCCAAAACAACCTTTGATGGTGCCATATCTTGTCGAGCCTTTTGCAATCCCAAAGTTGACTCGGTGGGGAATTGACTTGCTGAGGAGATTCAATGTAGAACTTGTCTTCTTTAGAGGCCGGAGATCTCCATTTCTCTTTCCCTTCTCTCTCTCACTCTCTCATTTTTTTTATGACGCACCCTGTTTTTTGCCTAGACCGCCCTTTCGGGTTTTCAATCTAGCGGGCATCTCTTTTGCGTCTTCATTTTTGACTCGATTAATGAGGAAGTGTGCATTGACTCTAGCTGACGATGAGAGACATGTGATTTTGCGGTGAAAACCTTTTGTCACTAAAGATGAGTGACATTGACTCGACTAGGGAAGTGTCCCTAGTATTGACATGTATTTTTTTATTTTTTTTTTTTTGAATTGAATGACTAACGAAGGAAAGTGAGTCATTAAGAGAGAAGAGAAGGAAAGCCCCAATTTGATTGCAAGGAATTGGGAGTATGCAGAAAGAATAGAAGTCCCTAGACTCGACAAGGAGCGCGAAATGATTTCAAATCTAAGAAAGTTGTTCAATCTTTTTGGTGATTAATTCGTTGGCAAATGAATCGTACAAAGATGTCTTGACAAGTTCGAGATGAAGGCCGATCACCATAACGCGCTAGGGCTAAACATATCTTCTTTCTTGCAAGAGACCGGACCCGCAGGTTGCCTACGTTCCTCCAGTGTAGAGGCTCAGGTCACCGTAGTTCTTGTGGATTCTCCATTCTTCGTGATGGAATTGTTGCTTCGTAGCTTCGTCCTTTGTTGGTGGATGATGATGTTGATCTTCTTTGATTGAGGGGGATTTTTTTTTTTTTTTTTTTTTGTGCTCTAACTTTTGCCTAGGTTGATTTGATGATTTCAAACTAGCGAGCTTTTTTTTTTTTTTTTTTTTTTTTTCTTTTTAATCCCCTTTTGAAACATTGCTTGATTTTTCTCCATGGTTGTTGCTTCACCTTTGATGTCTTGGCTTTGTCTTCGTCGTTGATGATGTTGCCTTCGTCACAATGTTTAGCCCCTAGGCGTTCAAGTGATGGCCTTCATTCCAAAACTCGTTTAGACATCTTTTCATCATTTTGCCAAGAATTAGATTGAACAACTTGGAAGAGTGTATAAGGACAAAAACGACTTTTATTTGATAAGAAGACTCGACACTTAACATGGGACGAGAGAAAACATTAATACACACAAAAGAGGACTTTTGACTCTTTTTTTTTTTTTTTTTTATTCCTACTACTAGGTAGAGAAAGAGAAACGGAGATTGTTGTTGTAGTCCCCATTGTCGTTGTAGTCTCCTTGTGGCATGATTTCTTGTAGAAGCCCCATTTCGAAACCAAATCATTCTTCTTTGATGAGTTCTTGCATGTTGGCACTCTCTAAAGGTTGCTCTTCACCCACAGTAAATTCGCCGTTGTCGAACAAATCTTGGATGATGTTTTGGAGAAGGAAGCACCCTTCGGTAGTATGGGCACTATGCTTGTGGTAGCCGCACCATTCACCATGTGCATGATTCTTCGGTATCGTCTTCGGCTTGTACCCCTCTAAAGGCTTGACCTTTCCACTTGCCACCAAAGTTTCAAATGCTTCGGCTTGGGTTACTCCTAGGAGAGGAGTGAAAACTCGGTTGTTGGAGGTACCTTTGTAGCTTTTGAGGGACGGGCCACTTGAGCATGCTTTACCCTTAAACTTTGCTTTGCCGTCGGTGAGCTCTTGCAAACGGGCTTTGAGTTCGGAAACCTCTTCCTCGTGAATTCTTCTTTCATAATCAAGACGAGCCTTGAGTTCGGAAACCTCTTCTTTGTGAATCCTCTTGTCGATATCGAAACGGGCTTGCCACAAATTGTCTTTACGGCGGGCATCCTCGACAATCCTATCCATTTGTTCCCCCATTGATTTCATTATGTTGAGTAACCCTTCGTTGGACACGAAATCATTTCCACCGTTGTTGTTGTTGCCGTTGGAAGCCATTGGACCTATTGGAAGAGCACGGTTGATATTAGATTGGCCCCACAAACACCTTTTGGATAAAATGAATTAACCCACAAACAAAGAAAAAGACTCAACCACATAAGAAAAAACGACTCTTTTTTTTTTTTTTTTTTTTTTATTTACAAAGTCGGAAGGACGTGGTCCTTTTTGGGGTTTCTAGGAAAATAGTGGAATCGTCACACTAGTATATAGACCATCTCGCGGTCCCATATACTCATCGGATTCCACCACGCTTGTGAATCCTACATGTGTCGGGATTAAACTAATTTAATGTAGTAAATCATACATGCGGGGACGGATTTTTATTTTCGTCCAAAATAACCACTTTTGGGGACGGAGTTTTATTTCGTCCATTGCATCAAGTTGGCATGTATGATTTGAAGACATTAGTTTAGGGAAATCTCGGCACATGAAAAACCGACTTGGTCACGAAGTGTTAGACCCTAGACTAGAATTGTGTGGTTTGTGCTCGGCTTGAATATGAGGCTTAAAGGTCACCCCCGGCATGTAGTCATGAACTACGCCACGGGCTGAGGTTTACCGCTTCGAAAGAGCCAAGGTCGAGTGGAGCTTGAAACTTTCTAGGACGGGACTCGACGGGTTTGGGGTTGGACTTGTGCGACTCGATAGTGAGCAGTTGATAGGAATATGAGCATGTAGTGTGAGGTCTAACATGTGACAAAACATTTTTTATTTTTTTTTTCAAAGGAAATAAAAAAAAAAACAAATAAGCACGTAATTTACAACTTTCGAATCACCCGTGTGACCGATAAAAATAAACAGAAAGTAAAAGAAATTGTATGCAGGCCCGGTGCCCACACACTGTCATTCTGTTTTGTTTCTGTGCACTGTTCTGTTCCGGGAATGCGCCCAGAAGCACGCGCATTGGGTTGTCTATGCGGAAGGCGCGCGCGTGAGAGGAAGAAGGGCAGAGGCGCCCGCTTCTGGGTGAGAACCTGCAAATCAGTGGGTTCAAGGGATTGCCTTGACCCTTAATTAAGAAAACTTTCCCCTGCAGTAATTGTTAGCACAGAAATATGGAATTGAAGGACAAGAAAGGAGGCGGGCGATTCTGGTAATTGGAGTCGGACGCGCTTGCTTTAGGCCAAGAAGGCCAGAGGCGCGCGCTTCCCACCCTTTTTACCAGAATGCCCAGAAAACAGTAATAAGAACACCAAAAGTTAAGAACGCAAGTTTAACCCTCTATCAGTCCCCAGCGGAGTCGCCACTGTAGATACCCCGGGAAACCACAACTTGGCTAGAGCGGTGAATTATCCTAGGATGTCTATCTTGTTTTAGATTGTTTAGAGTCGCCACCTATGTTTTTAAAGGAACATAAGAAAAACCTAGAAATTAGCCTAATTTATGTACAAAACCAGAGATTCGGGAGAGAAGGGTTCGGGGGTTAGGTGACGGAGTGGGAAGTACTTAAACACCCACTCCGCCCCGCTTACGCGGGTCTTGCTACTATTGGTGTTCTAATATTTACATGTCCTTCAATTAATTAAATAGAAATGTGCTAACAATTGTGATGAGAAGAAAAAGGGAAATAAAGGGGAAATAAAATAGAATTGTTTTATTTATTTAATGATAAAGATTACATATAACAAGTAATGTTAAAGAATTACATTAAGAGATGAAGAGAAATTAACATGGTGAATTAAAGTTAAGATTAAAATGTAGGGAGATAACCTTAACTAACTTCAATATGTGAAGTAGTCATGTTGGTCATGTCCCATTAATGGGGATTGCATACATCAAGAAGAAGAAAACAAAGGAAGAAAATGGAGTTGTACCTTGAGAAAGAGGACTTGGAACCTTGACTTGAAAGTGTTATTGTTGTAATGAAATTGTTGTAAAACAATTTGTGTAGAGTCTTGTTACTAAGAAGTCTTGTTGGGAGAATTTGTGTATAATGTAGTTGGTGAATCAAGGTTGGAATCCCTTTCTAAGGTAGAAGATGATGGTTTTTATAGGTAAAAAAGAGAGGGAAATGATGGAGGGAAATTGGTCATCCATGTGAAATGGAATGGGCCAATCACAAATAAGATAAATGAATAAAAGAAAAATAAAAGAAATAAAAGAAATCAAATAATAAATGAAAGAAATATTAGTTTTTGGGAAAAGGCTTAGAATTTGGGATTGGGAGTTAATGAGAAAAGGGAGGATGAATGTGGATGTAAAAAAATGGTTTTTGTGATCAAGAAAAGATGTTTGTAAATAAGAAAAGAGAGGGAAATAAGGTGCAATCCGTTACTGCCAAAGAGGGAAGCACGCGGGTCCGGCTTTTGGGGCGGGACGCGCGCGCGGCTCACTGGCAGTGCCGGAAGCGCCCGCGGGTGAAAAATGACAGAATGACAGAATGACCCTAAAAGTTAACTCTGTTATGCAGTTTAGTCCAAAACTAACGGAATCAGTTAGGAACTTAACCGAAGTAACAGAAATCAACAAAAATAAGTTAAATAAAAATACTTTGTATGCAATCGGGGTGAGAGGTCCAAGGCGGGGTGTCTACAGTTACGATCCGAGCCCGAGAGATATGGATTTCTCGTAACGGAGAGTAATGAGGTGAAAATCATTGAGAATGATGAACCGACAACCTACCAAGAGGCGATGTCTTCTCCTGATTCGGATAAGTGGCTTGGAGCCATGGAATCTGAATTGCAATCCATGCAAGACA
Organism: Campanula takesimana; assembly: GCA_026119855.1. Taxonomy (NCBI): domain Eukaryota; kingdom Viridiplantae; phylum Streptophyta; class Magnoliopsida; order Asterales; family Campanulaceae; genus Campanula; species Campanula takesimana. Next base: position 93,883 of record JAOWBW010002064.1, read on the forward strand.
ATCAAGTTTGGAATTTGATTGATGCACCCGAAGATGTAAAAACCATAGGATGCAAATGGATCTTCAAGAAGAAGACTGACATGGATGGGAAGGTTCATACTTACAAATCTAGACTTGTAGCGAAAGGTTATAGGCAAGTTCATGGTATTGACTATGATGAAACCATTTCACCCGTAGCAATGATCAAGTCTATAAGAATTTTGCTTGCCATTGCCGCATATCATGACTATGAAATATGGCAAATGGATGTCAAAACCGCTTTCCTAAATGGAAAACTACAAGAGGATGTGTATATGACACAACCAGAAGGTTTTGAACAAAATTCTAAGATTTGCAAATTGCAGAAATCCATTTATGGATTATAGCAAGCTTCTAGGAGTTGGAATCTCCGTTTTGATGAATCGGTCAAAGAGTTTGGTTTCATCAAGAACGAAGATGAGCCTTGTGTATACAAGAAGATTAGTGGGAGCATAGTGATATTCCTCATTTTATACGTGGATGACATATTACTCATTGGAAACGATATTCCTACACTTCAGTCCGTGAAGACTTGGTTAGGAATATGCTTCGCAATGAAAGATATGGGTGAAGCCGCATATATACTTGGCATTAAGATCTATAGAGATAGATCAAGGTGGCTACTTGGTTTAAGCCAAAGTACATACATTGACAATGTCATTAGAAGATTCCGTATGGAAAATTCTAAAAGAGGAACCTTACCAGTGTTAGATGGAGTTTCTCTAAGCAAGACTCAATGTCCTAAGACAAAAGATGAGAGTGAGAAAATGAATGATGTTCCATATGCTTCGGCAATTGGGTCCATCATGTATGCCATGATTTGTACTAGGCCGGATGTATCTTATGCTTTAAGAATGACAAGTAAATACCAATCCGACCCCGGTGAAAATCACTGGATGGCTGTAAAAGTGATTCTTAAGTACTTGAGAAGAACTAAAGATTCATTTTTGGTCTATGGAGGAATGGAAGATGATCTTGTGGTAAATGCTTACACGGATGCAAGCTTCCAAACCGACAAAGATGATAGTCGATCGCAATCGGGTTTTGTGTTTATGTTAAATGGTGGAGCTGTAAGCTGGAAGAGTTCCAAGCAAAGTACAACTGCTGATTCTACAACGGAAGCTGAGTATATTGCTGCATCGGATGCTGCAAAGGAAGCTGTTTGGATTAAGAAGTTCATCACTGAACTTGAAGTGGTTCCTAGCATTGCTAATCCAATAGACCTTTATTGCGATAATAATGGTGCTATTGCTTAAGAAAAGGAACAAAGAGCACATCAGAAATCCAAACACATACTTGGCGTTTTCATATCATTCGAGAAATCGTTGATAGGGGAGACGTAAATATATGCAGAGTACCTACTGATGACAATGTTGCGGACCCGCTAACAAAGGGACTTCCACAAGCTAAACATGAAGGTCATGTTAGGTCCATGGGTATTAGATGTCGCGACCCCGGACCCCGCGGGCCCGAGACCGCGATCTGGACGTCGACTCTAAAACCAAAACTGAGAAATACGAAGTTAAAAAATTCCATTTAATACCAAAAGGTAGAGATCCAAAGTTTTACAAAACCAAGTTTGATAAAAAAAAATCAATTACAACTATCATAAACTTCCACAAGTTTATGCCCAACAAAATACAATTATACAATTCTTAGTGACGTCAATGTTTGGTACAACTACCCCAAAATGGTTACACATTTACATAATGTAAACCAACCTATATCAACCTTCCTCAAAAGAATGGATCCACACTCGACGTCCTCTTTCTCTTTATTAGCGAGACTAATCCTTAGTACCTGGGGGGGTTAAGGAAAAAACAAAGATAAAAGAAAAGGGGGTGAGATAAATCTCAATAAGTTACTAATGCAACTACATGACATGCTATGATGCAAGAAGCAATAAGCAATAATAAATATCACATAGCACATAGCATTTATCACATAACAGATAGCAGCGGAAATAAACACATAACAAAGGATATAGCCAAGGTTTTCCAAACCGGAACATCCAAATAAAGGATCGCTGCGCAGCTTCAATAATCAACAAATCATCATCTTCATAATAGCATGAAAGCCGAAGAGAAAACCCCGGTACCGGAACCAATAACCAATGAAGTGTCACAAGGGACGGGAGACATGCCACAAAGTCATGCTCCAAGTAAAGCTAAAATGCACACAAAGGAGCTAGCTCTTCTCACATCCAAGGCCAATCTGGAGGAGGGTAATAATGGGGCAAAACAATGGTCAACATCACAATGGACTTGGCCGTGCCATCATAATGTTTCGCATCGCCCAAACACACACAAAATACCAGCTGGACTTTCACGTAAAGGCTAAGTAATAAAATACTAGCACGATAAACAACAAAGGATTCCAAAGTAGGGAATCATGCCAAACAATCACCAAGAAGATGAAATGAACCAACAATCCACAATAAGGGTGCTCCAAGATCCAAATTAACAATTAATGAATTTCAAACACGAACTTGATCACAAAGGACCCAATTCTATCACTAGAGTGTACTACAATGTTCACTAAGGTCAACTAGAAGGACACCCAAGACTTAGACCAAAACGCATCCATCATTCACACAAATTTAACAAATGTAAACTTTCAGGGGTTCTGTGCGGCTGCCCAAAAGGTACTGTGCGGTCGCCCAAAATCCTTCAAAACAAAAGCTTTCAGATAGATGTGCGGTCGCCCAGATAATTTTGTGCGGCCGCCCAATGATCTGAACTACTGGAAATCGGGAAGAACAACATGGGTTCTTCCATTTTCAAACCCAAAACACATTCAACCAAAATCCAACCTTCCAACTCATATACTAATGCACCAAAACAACTAATAAGTCTAAAAAGACTCATACAACAACATTTAACAACCAAAATCAAGAATCAAACCCAACATTCAAGATTTCACCATTTTTTATCAAAACTCGAAATAAATTCCCAATATATTCAAAACCCAACCAAACTTCAAATATAACACATCAAACATCAAATAAACATGATATGGACATTTTAGCATCAAAATGGGGGAAAAGTAACTTACTTGAAAATAATGAAAGTTGACGGAATTCAATTCTTTTTGGCTTCCTACGATCCTATCGACGATCTAAACATGTTTTACGTTTTAAGAAATGAATAATAATGAAAGGAAGATGGAGAAAATTAAGAGAGAAGGAAAGAGAAGAAAAAAATGCTTACCTTGGAGAGAGAGAGAGTTGTCCTGGGAATGGGAGGGAGTAGGGTGAGGGAGATGGAGTGTATGAGGGAGAAGGAGGTGTAGGGAGAGGGTAGGAGTATTATTTAAAACTTACACAAAGACCCCTCCTCTAAAACTACCCAACTCAACACTCCCCACCAACAACTAAGACCCAAATATAACGCTAGGCATAATTATTCCAACACATAGATTGCACACATAATTATTTAAATAAATAATAATTTAAATAAATAAATAAGCAAATAATTAAATAAAAATCATTTAATTACTAATAATATAGAGCCTAGATTTCGGGTCGTGACATTCACTCCCCCTTAAAGAAAATTCGACCCGAATTTTAACGAGACTCACCTTAAACAAAAAGCCACGGAAATTTCCTCTCGATCTCATCTCGGAGCTCCCACGTCGATTCCTCGATATTATGATTCCTCCAAAGAACTCGAACCAACGCAATGCTCTTGCTCCTCAACTCTTGGACTTTGGTATCTAAAATCCGAACCGGTCGTTCCTCATAAGACATATCGGGCTCAATATCCTCCGGTATCCTCGGTAACACGTGAGACGGGTCATGAACATACTTCCGAAGCATAGAAACGTGAAAGACGTTATGCAACCGGTCTAAGGATGACGGTAACGCGAGTCGATACGCAAGAAGTCCAACCTTTCCCAAAACCTCAAACGGACCAATAAACCTCGGAGCCAACTTGCCCTTCTTCCCAAACCTACGAATACCCACCTTCGGGGACACTTTCAAGAACACCAAATCACCGGTCTGAAAGCTAAGATCTTGCCTTCGGTTATCTGCGTAGGTCTTATGTCGACTCTGGGCTGTTTTCAATCTATCCCGGATAACTTTAACTTTCTCAACCGAATCCTGAAGCAAATCAATGCCCACGATCTTCGCTTCACCGACCTCATCCCAACAAATAGGCGATCTACATTTCCTTCCATACAAGGCCTCAAACGGTTCCATCTCGATACTAGCCTGATAACTGTTGTTGTAAGAGAACTCCACTAACGGTAGGTGCGAATCCCAAGAATCAGAAAAGTCTATCGCACAAGCTCGCAACATATCCTCCAAAATATGAATAGTCCTCTCGGATTGACCATCGGTCTGAGGATGAAAAGCTGTACTGAATCGAAAATCTGTACCCAAAGCTTCCTGAAACGCCTTCCAGAATCTAGAAGTAAACCTCGGGTCTCGATCTGACACAATGCTAACCGGAACCCCATGCAATCTAACAATCTCATCGATATAAAGGGTCGCAAGCTTCTCCATCGAATATCTGATGTCAATAGGCAAGAAATGGGAACTCTTGGTCAATCTATCCACTATTACCCAAACACTGTCATACTTCCTACGGGTACGAGGCAATCCCGTAACGAAATCCATAGTCACATGCTCCCATTTCCACTCGGGAATCTCTAACGGCTGAAGTAGTCCCGCTGGTCTCTGATGCTCGGCTTTGACCTGCTGACAAGTTAAACACCTCGATACATACTCGGCTATTTCCCTTTTCATATTAATCCACCAAAATTGTTGCTTCAAATCTTGATACATCTTCGTACTACCCGGATGAATAGTATACCTCGATTTGTGACCCTCATCAAGAACTCTCTGTTTAATTCCATCAACATCCGAAACACACAAACGACCACGAAAAGACAACACCCCACTCGAGCTCAATGAAAAATCCTCGAAATTCTTTTCCTTCAATTTACCCATTATCTTCACCAACTCGGGATCTTCTTTCTGACCTTCCTTTATCCTCTGAATTAGGGTCGGAGACACCCTAATATTCGCAAAAATAGCCCCATGTCTCGATTCACGAGGAGACCAATCTCGAACATCCTCAAGCATTTTCCACTCCCGGACCATCAACGAAGCCACATAAGATTTTCTACTAATCGCATCGGCTACCACATTCGCCTTTCGCGGGTGATAAGAAATCGTACAATCATAATCCTTCAACAATTCCATCCATCGGCGCTGTCGGTTGTTCAACTCTTTCTGGGAGAAAAGGTACTTCAAACTCTTGTGATCGGTAAAAATCTCAAACTTCGCCCCGTAAAGATAGTGCTTCCACTTGTGCAACGCAAAGACAATAGCCGCTAACTCCATATCATGAGTCGGGTAATTCTGCTCACTAGGGGTCAACTTCCTCGAAGCATAAGCAATTACTTTCCCATTCTGCATCAACACACAACCCAAACCCTCTTTCGAAGCATCACTGTAAATCACTAGGCCATCGCTCCCATTAGGCAAAGTCAAGATCGGTGCGGTAGTCAACCTCTTCTTCAATTCCTCGAAACTCTTGTCACATTTCTCGGTCCACACAAACGGAACATTCTTCCGGGTCAACTGAGTCATCGGAGTGGCAATCCTCGAAAACCCCTCATTAAATATTCGGTAATAACCAGCTAAACCAAGAAAGCTTCTAATCTCCGTCACTGATTCGGGTCTCTTCCAATCCACTATAGCTTCAATCTTTTACGGATCCACCGAAATCCCGTCTTTCGAAATCACATGACCCAGAAATGACACCTTCTCGAGCCAAAATTCGCATTTACTAAACTTCACAAATAATTTCTCCCTCGCAAGAACGGATAAAACTGTCCTCAAGTGTTGCTCGTGCTCCTCTCGGGATTTAGAGTAGACGAGTATATCATCAATAAAAACCACCACGAAAGAATCAAGATAAGGATGGAAAACACGGTTCATCAAATCCATAAATTCGGTCGGCGCGTTAGTCAACCTAAACGGCATAACCAAGAACTCGTAATGACCATAACGAGTGCGAAAAGCAGTCTTCGGAATATCCTCCGATCGGACCTTCAACTGATGGTACCCACTCCTCAAATCAAGTTTAGAGAAAACCACGGACCCTTGAAGCTGATCAAATAAATCATCGATGTGCGGTAGGGGGTACTTATTCTTCACCGTAACCTGATTCAACTTCCGATAATCTATACACAATCTTAACGAACCATCTTTCTTCCGCACAAATAAAACCGGTGCTCCCCACGGGGAAACACTAGGGTGGATAAACCCTCGATCAAGCAACTCTTGCAACTGAACCTTTAACTCTTTCAACTCTGCGGGAGCTAACATATAAGGTGCTTTCGAAATTGAAGCCGTACCCGGCAAAAGATCTATACAAAACTCAATCTCACGATCGGGAGGCATATCATACTCGGTAGAGAAAACATCGGGAAATTCCCGGACTACCCGAACATTATCAAAACTAGGGGATTCCTTCCTAGTATCAAGGACACTAGCCAAATACCCCTCACAACCACTATGCAATAATTTTCTCGCTTTCATAAAAGAAATTAAGCGAACCTTTCTACTCAGAGGACTAGCCTCAAACACAAATTTAGGCACATCGGGAATAGAAAAAGTAACAGTTTTCTTACGGCAATCAACGGACGCATGAAACTTGCTCAACCAATCCATACCCAAAATGACATCAAAGTCTTGGATAGGAAGAACTACCAAATCCGCACAAAGGACTCGACCACAAATAACCACATCACAAGCACGAAAGACTCGATCAGAAATCAAGCATTCTCCTATAGGGGTCGACACCTCTAGCACGTACGGTAAAGACTCGAATGCAGCATTTATCATGGAAGCAAATTGCACAGAAGTGTATGACTGAGATGATCCTGGATCTACTAACGCTCGCGCGCTCACATTAAACACAGAAACAATACCTCCAATAACGGATGGATCATCGGTAGCTTGTTGTTGATTCATGGCATAAACCTTCCCTTGAACTTTGGGCTTCCCTGCGGCATCCCTTTTCTGACCCTGATTAGTACCAACTCTTGACCCGGATGCTTGTACTCTACCTCTCGGGCAATCTTTTACAAAGTGACCCATTTGACCACAATTGGTGCACCTTCCTTGCTTCTTCCAACAACGGTCTTCAGAATGACCTTCCTTTTGACAATACGAACAAAGCCTCCTAACCTGACTCCCTTGGTTCCCGGAAGTGGTACCCGGGTTCCTTGGGATCGGTTGCCCTCGGAACTGAGATTGTCCCCCAAAGTTACCTCGGTTATCGGAACGGTGTTGTGGCTTGCTTTGCCCTCCCGGCTTGCTCGGGTTAGCTACCTCGGTCTTCCTTTTATGCTCCCCAATATCTTGCTCTATTAAGTAGGCTCGGTCCACCGCATCTTGGAAAGTCACAATCCGTTGAGCAATCAATTGAGTACGGATGGAGGTCTTCAATCCCCGAATGAATCTCATAGCTTTTTGTTCCTCGGTCCTCACCAAATAGTCGCAATACCGGGCTAATTCTATGAACTTAGCCGAGTATTGTGCTATAGACAACACACCTTGCTCTAGATTGAGTAGCTCGATCTCCTTTCGGTTTTGATCAACAACCGGAATGAAATGCTCCTTGAATTTGCGCACGAATAACTCCCATGCATACACCGTGTGAGTATCATCCCAAGTAGCTTTAACACCCTTCCACCAATGCTCGGCGGCTCCCACAAGCTTGTAAGCCGCGAACCGGACCTTGTCCTCATCCGAACACCCAAATACATCATAAATCTTCTCCATAGACTCAATCCACAATTCAGCTTTCCGAACATCGGGTTCCTCATTGAATTCAACCGGTTTCAACTTCAGAAATTGCTCCAATCCATAACGGGGTGGTGCTTGCTCTACCCTCGGACCTTGATCATGTATTGCCTTCATGGCCGCCTCGAACATGCCTTGAAACATGGCACGTGCTTCTTCCCTTGTGTCATTCTGATTCTGTGCCCCACTAGTACCTCCTCTGTTTCTTCTTCCAGACATTGAGAACAATTATCTGCATAAAACATCAACCGTTAATCACTCCGCACTCTACTACCCACCTAGGTCATACTAATCCACCTAGACTTATACTTAGAGCTAATGCCATAGCTCTGATACCAACTGTCGCGACCCCGGACCCCGCGGGCCCGAGACCGCGATCTGGACGTCGACTCTAAAACCAAAACTGAGAAATACGAAGTTAAAAAATTCCATTTAATACCAAAAGGTAGAGATCCAAAGTTTTACAAAACCAAGTTTGATAAAAAAAATCAATTACAACTATCATAAACTTCCACAAGTTTATGCCCAACAAAATACAATTATACAATTCTTAGTGACGTCAATGTTTGGTACAACTACCCCAAAATGGTTACACATTTACATAATGTAAACCAACCTATATCAACCTTCCTCAAAAGAATGGATCCACACTCGACGTCCTCTTTCTCGTGATCAGCGAGACTAATCCTTAGCACCTGGGGGGGGGTTAAGGAAAAAACAAAGATAAAAGAAAAGGGGGTGAGATAAATCTCAATAAGTTACTAATGCAACTACATGACATGCTATGATGCAAGAAGCAATAAGCAATAATAAATATCACATAGCACATAGCATTTATCACATAACAGATAGCAGCGGAAATAAACACATAACAAAGGATATAGCCAAGGTTTTCCAAACCGGAACATCCAAATAAAGGATCGCTGCGCAGCTTCAATAATCAACAAATCATCATCTTCATAATAGCATGAAAGCCGAAGAGAAAACCCCGGTACCGGAACCAATAACCAATGAAGTGTCACAAGGGATGGGAGACATGCCACAAAGTCATGCTCCAAGTAAAGCTAAAATGCACACAAAGGAGCTAGCTCTTCTCACATCCAAGGCCAATCTGGAGGAGGGTAATATTGGGGCAAAACAATGGTCAACATCACAATGGACTTGGCCGTGCCATCATAATGTTTCGCATCGCCCAAACACACACAAAATACCAGCTGGACTTTCACGTAAAGGCTAAGTAATAAAATACTAGCACGATAAACAACAAAGGATTCCAAAGTAGGGAATCATGCCAAACAATCACCAAGAAGATGAAATGAACCAACAATCCACAATAAGGGTGCTCCAAGATCCAAATTAACAATTAATGAATTTCAAACACGAACTTGATCACAAAGGACCCAATTCTATCACTAGAGTGTACTACAATGTTCACTAAGGTCAACTAGAAGGACACCCAAGACTTAGACCAAAACGCATCCTTCATTCACACAAATTTAACAAATGTAAACTTTCAGGGGTTCTGTGCGGCCGCCCAAAAGGTACTGTGCGGTCGCCCAAAATCCTTCAAAACAAAAGCTTTCAGATAGATGTGCGGTCGCCCAGATAATTTTGTGCGGCCGCCCAATGATCTGAACTACTGGAAATCGGGAAGAACAACATGGGTTCTTCCATTTTCAAACCCAAAACACATTCAACCAAAATCCAACCTTCCAACTCATATACTAATGCACCAAAACAACTAATAAGTCTAAAAAGACTCATACAACAACATTTAACAACCAAAATCAAGAATCAAACCCAACATTCAAGATTTCACCATTTTTTATCAAAACTCCAAATAAATTCCCAATAAATTCAAAACCCAACCAAACTTCAAATATAACACATCAAACATCAAATAAACATGATATGGACATTTTAGCATCAAAATGGGGGAAAAGTAACTTACTTGAAAATAATGAAAGTTGACGGAATTCAATTCTTTTTGGCTTCCTACGATCCTATCGACGATCTAAACATGTTTCACGTTTTAAAAAATGAATAATAATGAAAGGAAGATGGAGAAAATTAAGAGAGAAGGAAAGAGAAGAAAAAAATGCTTACCTTGGAGAGAGAGAGAGTTGTGCTGGGAATGGGAGGGAGTAGGGTGAGGGAGATGGAGTGTATGAGGGAGAAGGAGGTGTAGGGAGAGGGTAGGAGTATTATTTAAAACTTACATAAAGACCCCTCCTCTAAACCTACCCAACTCAACACTCCCCACCAACAACTAAGACCCAAATATAACGCTAGGCATAATTATTCCAACACATAGATTGCACACATAATTATTTAAATAAATAATAATTTAAATAAATAAATAAGCAAATAATTAAATAAAAATCATTTAATTACTAATAATATAGAGCCTAGATTTCGGGTCGTGACATTAGATACATGGGAGATTGGGCCTAGGGCAAGTGGGAGATTGTTGGTAGTGGTTCCCTAGGCACGTTTAATAAACGTTGTAATTGTTATCATTTATTTCATATCAATAAAGAGATGTTTTTGATTATTATTGTTATTCATGTTTACTTATAATAATCTCCGTCCCTAGTACTTGTTAAGCACTAGTATAAAGGCTAAATGATCATGAGATGATCATGTTAGATTTATGGGTACTTGTTTGGAACAAGGTACGGGACATGACCCGCTGTGTGAGATATATGTCATGGTCTATGTCATACATATATCTCATATTAGTTATGTCATTTGAATCCTTAGACATGAAGTTATTATAGTCTTCCACTTGATGAACATTATGTTTGACATATTCAAACGCTACCTTTAACCGGGTAGTCATAAAGGGTATGATTGGCATAATCAGATTCACGTAGGGAAGAGTAATAAACTAAAAAAGTACCAGAAACCATCCAGATAGATGTCAAGCTTAGGCCTCTCGTAGGAATGATGTTGATGAAAATGTTCGGCCGGACTCAAATGAATTGATTAGATCAATGTCATTTGTATTATCAACATATTCGGAATCGAGAAAGTATTGAAAAAATAAGTTGACTTGTTGACCATGACTTGTGTTCAATGACATCGTGGATAAAGGGATTGTGACATGTTCTAAAGGAATGCGAACTTGTATCTAGTTATACTATTTGGGTAGGTATGACGGTTTGCTAGAACCTAATCATATCTTATGGTTTCATGTTTGAACCCATTGCCAACTTAGTGTAATCCTAGAGGGTCACACACAATAGAACGAATCTTAAATAAGGACTATATCGGAATATTGAGTCGAAGGACTTTGGAGGAATTTGGAAAATAGGGAAATCTGGGGCAGGTGTGCGACCGCACAAAAGGGTTTGGGCGGCCGCACAGCTTGGCTCAAAAAGTACCAGAAACCATCCAGATAGATGTGCGGCCGCACAGGTGGTTTTGGGCGGCCGTACACCATGTCGGGACTGGTTTCCTAATTTGATTTGGAAAAGAATTTTGGACGGGTTTAGACATAAGTTTCCTATTTGGAATAGGTCTAACTTGTATATAAACAGCAAAATTCAGCCAGAATCAAAGCTAATGCTTTTGTGCAAATCTCAAAGATTTTGAGAGAGGTTTTATTTTGTTCTAAGACATCCTAGATTGAAGAACAAAATAATACACAAATAAAATTCTATATAGTTCATATTGATTGTGAAAACGTGTTTCACAATTTTGGTCTAGCAACCAAGATCAAGTGTTCTTGATATTCGTTCAAGGTGTGGATACCGCTAGAGGGTGAAGCTCATCATCTTCAAAGTTCGTGTTCTTACTTGTTCGTGATTAAAGCTTCAATTTCTCCACCAAGATCAAAGACTAAATTCAAAGTCATCAAGGGTTAGTTTTTCTAGTATTCATATTGTTGTATTTGATTTAATCATATGAATGGATCTATGGGCTTTGGGCTTCATAAAATTTTAAATGCTATTTTCCGCTGCGCATGTTACTACGAAACCCAACAGTATCTCTTTCGAGAATCAGACCAATCGTAGTTCAGGTTTATTGAAATTTAAAATGCAGGGGGTCGCATTGAGATGCGTTGTCTCTTTGCTGGGGAGGAAATTGACATGGAAATGACTGGGCTCTCTCGAGCAGCCTACGTATCCCTTTAGGGGGAATCAAGTCAAAATGTAGTTCGGAGGAGGTTAACATGAGGAAAATTTTATGAGAATGGGCGACTGAGCTCAACGGTATCAACGGTGAACTGCCTGCGTATCCCTCCATGGGAATCAAGTCACAGCGTAGTTCTGGGGAGGTACAACTCGGACGCCCGAGATGACCAAGGTGGAGCAACATAGTTTTGGCTGCGAGATCTAAATTTCCTCGAGCCGAAATTGATTTTTGATGGCGAGATCTAAATTTCCTCGAGCCGAAATTGATTTGGGGTGAGTGCATTAGGAAGGTATAATTGCCCAATAACAAAGGTCACACATTATAATGGGTCGCCAAGAGATAGCATTTCTCAAGGCAAGCGGTATAGTTGCGAGTAAAAAATAGCAAAGACAGGTAACACGTGTATATTTCAAGGATATGCTGCATTCTGAGCCATGCCCAAATTCTTCGGCTTTTGAGTTGCTGTGTGATGAGATTTTTGTGCTTTATCAAGCAATAAACCACCGCTTCGCGTGATCCATCGGTACTGTTTTGAGTGCTGCAACCTCATTTTGGATTCCCGTTCACCCTAAAAAGGGTTTTTGATTTTTTTTTCACAATCAAGCTTCTCCGTTTCTGGAGTCGCTGTGACTCTTGGCAATTGATATCGGGTTGGAATCATTCAGTTTTGACCGCAGTCTCACGTATATCAGGAGAAATGACACGATCAACATTGTCTGTTGTGACCTGCAAGTTAGCTCTTTGGTTTTACCATTGTTATGGGATTTTGATCGCTTGCAATGAGCAACCTCTTTGTGAAACCAAGATGTGATTCGTTGTGTGGTTCCAACTTCGTACCTGCATAAGATTTTTGCAAGTATGTGGTCGTGCCTAAAAATTCAAGCTGCCTACGTATCTCTTTCGAGAATCAGACCAACGTAGTTCGACTTTATCAACTTGAATTGATTATTTTTCAAAAATCCATTGGGAATTCTCATTTCCTGAGCATCGCTGTTGACGAGGAACTTTTTGTGAAGACCATGATGTGGTTCTTTGTGATGTCAACTTCGTACCTGCATAAGATTTTTTGCAAGTATGTGGTCGTGCCTGAAAATTCAAGCTGCCTACGTATCTCTTTCAAGAATCAGACCAACGTAGTTCGACTTTATCAACTCGAACTGATTTTGCAGAAAGGGCACTAGGAAATTTCATTCCCTACGCAGAAACATGAGCGTCAAATTTGTCGAGGATCCTTCTTGTGAGGATCATGATGTGGTAGAATGGATGATTTGTCCCTGCAAGAGATTTTCAAGAGCAAGAAAAATATATATCTTGACATTGATGTGCTCGAATGTGTCATTCATGTGCAACAAAAGTTTTAGAACGCATACATGGATTGAAATCTTTACGATCGAGAGATTTGAGAGAAATATTAAGTGAAGAATACACTCTCTTTTCATTTTGCAAGCATTTCCCTTTTGATGGATAAAAGCCAAATTTCACTTTTTAGGCATGATGATTTTTTTGCATTTGATTTTTCTTTTATTTGACACATGTGCATTGCTCGCATCTCAAACTTTGTTTTTTATGAATTAATGAGTGAAAATTTATGAATGAATAGAGGGAGAATCATGGATGAAATGGATTGCGCACTTTATTGTTACCTTTGCATTTTTGCGAAAATGGAGATGTGTATGGTGAAGCAGAATTGAAAGCCTAGCGCGAGCACTCAAAAGGTCAATTCCAAACGCCCATTTGATTAAGACTACTCAACGGTATATCTCCGGATGCTATGGTTGGGTCAGCCCCAGTTGTCGGCTGAAGAAGCCCCATTTGTTCTTTCTGACATCGACCCCCAACATTCTCGCTGGTGAAGCCCCAGTGTCTCCCAAGGATCAACCTCAGATGTTGGCTATGGAAGCCCCAGTCAATATAGGACAAGCCTCTGAATTTGGCATGTGTAGTTCTTGTCGCACTTGAAGAGTGAATCTCATGTTGATCCAATTTGTTGCTTCGAGACAACTTCACGTTTTGGCATTTCAACCTCTGGGGTCTTAACTGTCATTGAGAGTTATTCAAATGTTCGATGTCTCGCTGTTGGAGGCAATTCATAATTCCTGACACGCGATACCCAATCGGTAGGGAGTCAACTGTCTTTGAGAGTTGTTCGGCGGGACACAATCCTGATGTTACTGAAGAAAGAGCTTTGAGCTTCGCGGGCCCTACTGACAATCCGAGATGGCACTTTGTTTCTATTGATTCCCACATTAAGGGACCGACTGTCTATGAGAGTCATCCCACATTTGATGCTTTGCTGCTGATCATAATTCACGTTTTCTGACATTCAATACTCCTTCTTTGAGGAATCAACTGTCTTTGAGAGTTGTTCGGCGGGACACAATCCTGATGTTGCCGAAGAAACGAGCTTTGAGCTCTGCGGGCCATACTATCAATACGAGATGGTGCTGTGTTCTGATGATCCACCCATAAGGGACCTAACTGTCTATGAGAGTTGTCCCACATCCTTGATATCCTCGATCTCGAGAGTTACTGAAACTAATGATGATTCTCAAAAGTTAATCTTTGCATTTCTGAGTCCTTTCAAAGGATCAACTGTCAATGAGAGTTGATTTGTACTCTAGCATTTTTCCATCTGAATTTCCATGTTACCCGGAGCAACCATTCTCAACAAATCATATTGTCATGCAGCCACATCATTGCTCTTGAAACAAAACCCAAAACTCTGACATGCAGCCCCAGTTTGGTGTTCATTCCTTCGACATCTCTTGCCGGCATTTGAGATTCTGAGATATAAAGAAGAGCATTCCTTTGTCTCTTTTGCTGTGACAACTTGCAGGATTTGGCAGGGGAAGGAACGAGGCCAGTGTTTTGTGGAAGCAAATGGAAATCCTAGTGGGATCTCCGACATCGTGTTTGCGCAAAAATGAGATGACGGAAAAACGAGAGTAGGGGGAAGCCCCTAGACTCGAGAAAATTATGCTCACACATTGAAATCAAAGACTCAAGACTTTAACAAGCGTTAATGGTCAAGTGCCTCAAAATCAAATGGACCCTTCTACAATTGGATTAGCATTTTAATTCTGATTAAATAAGCTTGACAAATCATTTGAACACAAGTTAGACCGTGATAAATCGACATGAGAACATCGTTGGGCAAGTGATATGATTCGCGCCGCATGTTGACCTCGTTTGATGAGAGGCCTTCGTCATTGTCTCGCTTTCCAAGATTGGATACGTCGTTAGAGGCCGTCTGGATTTTGGTTCTTGGGCTCCCTCAGTGTAAGGGGTTGGTAGAGCACGTTGGTCTCCAACAAAAGCCACCAGTTGTCGTCGTTGATGGTGCTTTGCCCAAAGTTGAAAGATCGAGATCTTCTTTAGTGCAGATTGGCCTCGCATGCGCGGTGCTCCTTGAAACTGCGCCACATGAGATTGTCTGACCCTCGGTCGTTGAAGGCACACACATAAACTTGAAGTGTCGGGATATCCTTTTCGAAACAATTGAATTAAACAATAAAGAAAATGGAATATGTACCAAAATAAATGAATAATGCTTTCTTATTTTTTGACCTCCCCTTTTTTGCTCTCTTTCGATTTTTTTTTTTTTTTTTGCGCTCATGAAGAAACATCATAGTGTGCGGAATACAACAAATTTACAAAAACATAAACATACAATATGCGAGAATTTACAATGCATCATACATTAAAGGAAAATCGCCGACAGTTGCACTTGCATCACTGATAGTCTTCAGCCTTTGCTATTTGATTGGCCTCTATGATCATGCCCTTGATTGCACCCTGAAACCTTCGTTCGTCGGATGACTTTGTCGATCGCCTTCGTGAACTTCGTTGATTGACTTCGGCCCTAGTTCCCATCTCAATTAATCACAGTCTAAAATTTGTTCAGATTTCATTGGTTGCTTTTAATTAAGTGAGATTAATTGTTTGCGGGTCTAGATTAAGAAAGCACTTGGTTATAAGGCAAGTTTATTGACTGAAAACATATATTACATGACATGCAAGAAAATAAAAGCATGAAGACAAAGACACACTCTAGACTTAGAAGACAAGGAAGATGTGTGAGCACATTACTAAGTGATACGCAAAAAGGGACAGGAATAGGAGTTGGGGCGGTGAGCCCAGTCATAAGCAAAAAGAGATCTAGATACTGGAGGCACGGCCTTACGGGTCAACACACTTCTAACATTTAACAAAAGTAACCGCTCCTCGGTCATAACAAAGTTCGGCCACCAAACAAAAGGGAAGACCTTCCTTGGGATTCGGTGAGCCCCTAGGATACCTTGCAAGAGTCAAACATTCAGTAGGGGTCGGCCACAACATTCAGCTGGAGCGGTTTCTGGATCGTCCCATCCTCGATCATATCTTGCAAAGTATGCCTCAAATTCAAGCAATCATCCGTCGCATGACCAGGCGATACGTGGTATGCACAATATTTGTTGGCATCCCAATTCTTTGGAGGCAGATTAGGCGGGCGGTATCCTTCTATCGGCTTCAATACCCCTTGGGAAACCAATCCCCGGAAAATAGTGGACAACGGAGCGTTGAATTTATCAAACTGCCTCTCTCTCCGGTTTCTACCATTCCTTTGCTGATTGTTGATAGAATTAATTGACCCATCTCGATTGTGGCATGGGGAAGCTCTGTTGTAGTATCTCTGATTAGGGCCAACTGTGTGGACCCAGGATGGTGCAGGATTGGTAGAAACTGTTGGGTTTCGTAGATACATGCGCAGCGGAAATTAGCATTTAAAATTTTGAAACCCAAAGCCATGGAACCGTTCATATGATTAAATCAAATACAACATAAGAATAAAGGAATAAACTAACCCTTGATGGCTATCAAATTCTCTTGGTCTTTGGTGGAGGTTTGAAGACTTGATCACGATCACAAAGCTTGAACACGAACTTTGAAGATGATGATTTTCACCCTCTAGCGGTATCCACACTTCGAACGAATATCAAAGGAGCTTCTTTGATCTTGGTTGCTAGACCAACAACTATGAAACACACTTTCACAATTAGATATGACTATATGGAATTTTTCTTTTGTGTATTATTTTGTTCTTCAACCAAAGATGTCTTAGAACAAAATAAAACCTCTCTCAAACTCTTTGGAGACTCACAAAAGGCTATCACTGAAGTTCTGGCCGAACTCATCCTTTTATACACAAGCAAGACCTATTCCAAATAGGAATCTTGTGTCAAAAGACATTCCAAATCGAATTAGGAAAGTGCCAGTAGACAGTACTGTGCGGCCGCCCAAAAAACCTCTGTGCGGTCGCACAACAATCTGAAACAAAACTGGTACATTTCTGAGCTAAGTGTGCGGCCGCCCAGTCCATTATGTGCGGTCGCCCACTTCCCAGAAAGTCCAGAATTTCCAAAATTCCAATGTAGTCCTTTTAAAGATTCGTTCTATTGTGTGTGACCCTCTAGGATTATACTAAGTTGGCAATGAGCTCAAACATGATCCCATAAGATATGATTAGGTTCTAGCAAACCGTCATACCTACCCAAATTGTATAACTAGATACAAGTTCGCATTCCTTTAGAATATGTCACAATCCCTTTGTCCACGATGTCATTGAACACAAGTCATGGTCAAACAGTCAACTTGTTTTGTTCAATACTTTCTCAATTCCGAATATGTTGATAATTCAAATGCTATTGATCCAATCAATCCATTTGAGTCCGGCCGAACATTTCATCAACATCATTCCTACGAGTGGCCCAAGCTTGACATCTCTCCGAGGAGGGACAAATTCATTTAGCTTATTATTCTTCCCTACGTGAATCCGATTATGCCAATCATACCCTTTATAACTTCCCGGTTAAAGGTAGCGTTTGAATATGTCAAACATAATGTTCATCAAGTGGAAGACTATAATAACTTCATGTCTAAGGATTCAAATGACATAACTAATGTGAGATATATGTTTGACATGGACCATGACATAAATCTCATACAGCGGGTCATGTCCAGTACCTTGTTTCAAACAAGTACCCATAAATCTAACATGATCATCGCATGATCATTTAGCCTTTATACTAGTGCTTAACAAGTACTAGGGACGGAGATTATTATAAGTAAACATGAACAATAATAATAATCAAAACATCTCTTTATTGATATGAAATAAATGATAACAATTACAACGTTTATTAAACGTGCCTAGGGCACCACTACCAACAATCTCCCACTTGCCCTAGGCCCAATCTCCCATGTATCTAATACCCATGGACCTAACATGACCATCATGTTTAGCTTGTGGAAGTCCCTTTGTTAGCGGGTCCGCAACATTGTCATCAGTAGGTACTCTGCATATATTTACGTCTCCCCTATCAACGATCTCTCGAATGATATGAAAACGCCTAAGTATGTGTTTGGATTTCTGATGTGCTCTTGGTTCCTTTTGCTTGAGCAGTAGCACCATTATTATCACAATAATGGTCTATTGGATTAGCAATACTAGGAACCACTTCAAGTTCAGTTATGAACTTCTTAATCCAAACAGCTTCCTTTGCAGCATCCGATGCAGCAATATACTCAGCTTCTGTTGTAGAATCAGCGGTTGTACTTTGCTTGGAACTCTTCCAGCTTACAGCTCCACCATTTAACATAAACAAAAATCCCGATTGCAATCGGCTATCATCTTTGTCGGTTTGGAAGCTTGCATCCGTGTAAGCATTTACAACGAGATCATCATCCATTCCTCCATAGACTAAAAACGAGTCTTTAGTTCTTCTCAAGTACTTAAGAATCGCTTTTACAGCTATCCAGTGATTTTCGCCAGGGTCGGATTGGTATCTACTTGTCATGCTCAAAGCATAAGACACATCCGGCCTAGTACAAATCATGGCATACATGATGGACCCAATTGCCGAAGCATATGGAACATCATTCATTTTCTCACGCTCATCTTTTGTCTTAGGACATTGAGTCTTGCTTAGAGAAACTCCATGTAACACGGGCAAGGTGCCTCTCTTAGAATTTTCCATACGGAATGTTCTAATGACCTTGTCAATGTATGTACTTTGGCTTAAACCAAGTAGCCTCCTTGATCTATCTCTATAGATCTTAATGCCAAGTATATATGCGGCTTCACCCATATCTTTCATTGCGAAGCACTTTCCTAACCAAGTCTTCACATACTGAAGTGTAGGAATGTCGTTTCCAATGAGCAATATGTCATCCACGTATAAAATAAGGAATAGCACTATGCTCCCACTAATCTTCTTGTATACACAAGGCTCATCTTCGTTCTTGATGAAACCAAACTCTTTGACCGATTCATCAAAACGGAGATTCCAACTCCTTGAAGCTTGCTTCAATCCATAGATGGATCTTTGCAATTTGCATACCTTAGAATCTTGTTCAAAACCTTCTGGTTGTGTCATATACACATCCTCTTGGAGTTTTCCATTCAGGAAAGCGGTTTTGACGTCCATTTGCCATATTTCATAGTCATGATATGCGGCAATGGCAAGCAAAATTCTTATAGACTTGATCATTGCTACGGGTGAAAAGGTCTCATCATAGTCAATACCATGAACTTTCCTATAACCCTTCGCTACAAGCCTAGCTTTGTAAGTATGCACCTTCCCATCCATGTCAGTCTTCTTCTTGAAGACCCATTTGCATCCTATGGTTTTTACACCTTCGGGCGCATCAATCAAATTCCAAACTTGATTGTCTTGCATGGATTGCAATTCGGATTCCATGGCTCCAAGCCACTTGTCCGAATCAGGAGAAGACATCGCCTCTTGGTAGGTTGACGGTTCATCATTCTCAATGATTTCTACCTCATTACTATCCGTTACGAGAAATCCATATCTCTCGGGCTCGGATCGTAACCTACCAGATCTGCGAGATGCTTGTGTATTTTGAACAGGTTCCACAACTCCTTGTGGTTCTTGTTCTTGTTCCACTATTGGTTCAATGTTATTTTCTGGGTCTCGAATTTCTTCAATATTTATTTTACTCCCACTGATTTCTTTGGAGAGAAACTCTTTCTCTAGAAAGACACCAGTTCGGGCAACAAACACTTTGTTGTCCTCTCGGTTGTAAAAGTAATATCCTTTAGTTTCCTTAGGATATCCCACGAAAATACATTTATCAGATTTGTGTGCTAGTTTGTCAGAGATAAGTCTCTTGACATAAACTTCGCAACCCCAAATCCTCATGAAAGATAAACTAGGTTTCTTTCCACTCCACATCTCATATGGAGTCTTTGGAACCGATTTAGTTGGAACTTGATTTAGTGTGAAAGCAACGGTTTCTAGGGCGTAACCCCAAAAGGATATTGGAAGATCAACTTGACTCATCATTGATCGAACCATGTCTAACAAAGTCCGATTTCTCCTCTCAGACACACCATTCCATTGTGGTGTTCCGGGCGGAGTCAATTGTGAAACTATTCCACAATTCTTTAGATGATCGTTAAATTCTTGACTTAAGTATTCACCACCTCGATCTGATCGAAGTGCCTTTATACTTTTGCCAAGTTGTTTTTCTACTTCATTTTGAAATATTCTAAATATCTCAAATGCTTCACTTTTATGTTTCATTAGGTAAACATACCCAAATCTACTATAATCATTAGTGAAGGTTATGAAGTATTGAAATCCTCCCCTAGCATTGCTACTTAATGGTCCGCATACATCGGAATGTATCAACCCCAATAAGTCGCTTGCCCTTTCACCCAACTTGGTAAAAGGTGTCTTAGTCATTTTTCCAAGAAGACACGACTCACAAGTGTCATATGACTCTAAGTCACATGAACCCAAAAGTCCGTCCCCATGGAGTTTTGAGATACGCTTCTCATTAATATGACCAAGACGGCAATGCCACAAATAAGTATGATTTATATCATTAGGTTTAGATTTCTTATTTACATGATAGACATTATTTTCATTCTTGACATCCAAGATATAAAGGCCATTAAATGAATTAGCAATACCATAAAGCACATCATTTAAATAAATAGAAAATTTCTAATTCTCAATAAGAAACTTAAAACCTTCATTATCCAAACAAGAAATTGAAATAATATTTCTGCTTAAATCCGGAACATAATAACAATTGTTCAAAACAAGAATTAATCCGGAAGGTAAAGTGACTTCATAAGTCCCTACGGCTAATGTAGCAACTCTTGCTCCATTCCCCACGCGTAGATCTACTTCACCTTCTTTAAGCAGTCTCCTATTCTTTAGTCCCTGCACATTTAGACAAATGTGAGAACCACATCCGGTATCCAATACCCAAGAATCAGTGGTAGAAAGGAGAATATCTATCATATAGATACCTGAAGTCGACGCAGCCTTGCTGCTCTTCTTCTTCTTTTGCTCTTCCAAGAAAGCCTTGCAATTACGTTTCCAATGACCAATTTCTTGACAATGGAAACAGATTGCATCCTTTTGTGAATCGGGTTTTGCCTCAGAAGCCTTGGCAACCTTTGCCTTGCTTATCTTGGGTTTGAAAACTTTTGCCTTACCCTTGCCTTTGGCACCAGGCTTCTTCCCATCATGAACCAAGAGCACGGGAGAACCTTTCTCCACAATTTTCATCTCTGCAGTTTTGAGCATCCCATGCAACTCAGAGAGATTCTTATCCATTCCATGCATGTTATAATTCATTACAAACTGATTATAACTTTTAGGCAATGAATTAAGAATGAGATCCGTGGCTAGCTCCAATGGGATTGGATAGCCAAGTTTCTCAAGGTGCTCTACATAACCTTTCATTTTAAGAAAGTGAGGACTCACTTGTTGCCCTTCATTCATTTTACTAGTAGTGAATGCAACAATGGTCTTGTACCTCTCTTGCCTAGCTTGCTCTTGAAACATGGTTCTCAACTCCACGCCTATCTCATAGGCTTCCAAATGTTCCAAACTTTGTTGGAGTTTTGAACACATAGCAGCAAGCATGAAACAACTTACATCTCTAGAATCATTACGATGTTTCTTGTAATTGTCTCTTTCTACCCTAGGGGCAGTAGGCGGTGGTTCAGCGGGGAGAGGCCCATCGAGAATGTACAACTTATCTTCTTGCCTAAGAACGATTCTTATGCTACGGATCCAATCCATAAAGTTGGTACCATTCTCTTCGAGCTTATCCTTCTCAAGGATCGATCGCAACGACATTGATTGAGTGTTATTAGTCATTATCTACAAATATGCAAAAAATTTCCAAAATTTAATAAGTACCGATTTTCATTAAAGAGATAAATAATGTATTTTTCAAACAAAATACTCCCACTAAAATATATAACCTTCATATACATCCAATGTATAATATAATTTAAATGGGTTAAGATCCAACTTTAATTTAATTTCAAGTCCGCTAAGGCGGATTACACAAAATCAAATTAATTAGGTAGACAACTCTTGTCAATCATATCTCATATGACTCTTAGTTCCTTTTATGAGATTCTTTAAGAAATCAAATTTCAAAAAGCATGTTAAACCTCATCTTTGCCTAGGCCCAAAACTGTTTTGACGCCCAATTAAGTCTAACCATTTTAAACGCACAGTTAATGTGTCCCGCTAGGGCGTGCCCACACTATCTATCTTGCTCATACATAAACAAATTTAATGCACCTCGCTAGGGCGAATCTACATTAAAATCACTCATGTACTAACAAGTGTTTTAATCATGGCATGGCAATAAAAGACTTAAAACTTTCTTTTGAAGGTTCATCACATATAGCATATAACACATTTATGAGCACATAATATAAACATGTTACACATCAAGTTTAGCCACTAAATTAATCTTCATTAATTTAAGCATGATATTTATGTGTCATTAGTTTCTCTATAATTATGAGGATGAGACTATTTCAACTTTGGTTATTATCTCCAAATCAAGACAACAAGAAGTGCGGTCGAACTAAGCCATTAGGGAACCACAATCCCGCACTAATTCAAGAAACCAAGAAAGTAGTCCATGTGGCCGAAACTAAGCAATAGATGGTCTCGATGAACGTAGGCCAATTGCATTCACAATTCCACATGGATCTCCAAACTTTGAATCAAGAACTTTGTTTCTCAATTTTAGCAATTATGAACTCTTCATAATTCTAACTTCGTTTCATCTTTGAAACTTTGATTGCGATCAAGTTTGGGAAACACAATCTCGATGAACGCAGATTAGCCATCCAAACCTTGAACAAATCTTAGAATCACAAGACTAAAACAAATAGGAAAATCAAACCCCAAGATCCACACACAAACCAACTACCCAAAACCCATTCCAGACCAGCAGGTCTGGATTGGTTCTGTTACTGGTTTTGTTGAACCTCTCGAAAATTCCAAATTCTGATTTTTGAGCAAAATCAAACATTCTGATCTTGGCGTGTGGCCGCCCAAAAAGACCTGTGCGGTCGCCCAAAAACCGTGCGGCCGCCCAGTATCTTCCGTGCGGTCGCCCGGTTCAATCAGAATGTGCAGAATTTTAAGTTTGAAAATTTTGTCTCAAAATTGTTTTTCCCCGATTATTAAAACTTTGATCCAATCAAAAATTAATAACCAACAATTCTGAATCCACCATAATTTATTTATTGCGATTGAATCGTGCGATTAAAGTTGCAAAACAATAAACCACATAAAATCACATAACACATAAACATCACATATTCCAATATTCATATCATGCAAGGCACAAAAACAATTTATATACACATAACATGATCTAGGTATTGAAATAATCAACATGAACGGGGCTCTGATACCACTGTTGGGTTTCGTAGATACATGCGCAGCGGAAATTAGCATTTAAAATTTTGAAACCCAAAGCCATGGAACCGTTCATATGATTAAATCAAATACAACATAAGAATAAAGGAATAAACTAACCCTTGATGGATATCAAATTCTCTTGGTCTTTGGTGGAGGTTTAAAGACTTGATCACGATCACAAAGCTTGAACACGAACTTTGAAGATGATGATTTTCACCCTCTAGCGGTATCCACACTTCGAACGAATATCAAAGGAGCTTCTTTGATCTTGGTTGCTAGACCAACAACTATGAAACACACTTTCACAATTAGATATGACTATGTGGAATTTTTCTTTTGTGTATTATTTTGTTCTTCAACCAAAGATGTCTTAGAACAAACTCTTTGGAGACTCACAAAAGGCTATCACTGAAGTTCTGGCCGAACTCATCCTTTTATACACAAGCAAGACCTATTCCAAATAGGAATCTTGTGTCAAAAGACATTCCAAATCGAATTAGGAAAGTGCCAGTCGACAGTACTGTGCGGCCGCCCAAAAAACCTCTGTGCGGTCGCACAACAATCTGAAACAAAACTGGTACATTTCTGAGCTAAGTGTGCGGCCGCCCAGTCCATTATGTGCGGTCGCCCACTTCCCAGAAAGTCCAGAATTTCCAAAATTCTAATGTAGTCCTTTTAAAGATTCATTCTATTGTGTGTGACCCTCTAGGATTATACTAAGTTGGCAATGAGCTCAAACATGATCCCATAAGATATGATTAGGTTCTAGCAAACCGTCATACCTACCCAAATAGTATAACTAGATACAAGTTCGCATTCCTTTAGAATATGTCACAATCCCTTTGTCCACGATGTCATTGAACACAAGTCATGGTCAAACAGTCAACTTGTTTTGTTCAATACTTTCTCAATTCCGAATATGTTGATAATTCAAATGCTATTGATCCAATCAATCCATTTGAGTCCGGCCGAACATTTCATCAACATCATTCCTACGAGTGGCCCAAGCTTGACATCTCTCCGAGGAGGGACAAATTCATTTAGCTTATTATTCTTCCCTACGTGAATCCGATTATGCCAATCATACCCTTTATAACTTCCCGGTTAAAGGTAGCGTTTGAATATGTCAAACATAATGTTCATCAAGTGGAAGACTATAATAACTTCATGTCTAAGGATTCAAATGACATAACTAATATGAGATATATGTTTGACATGGACCATGACATAAATCTCATACAGCGGGTCATGTCCAGTACCTTGTTTCAAACAAGTACCCATAAATCTAACATGATCATCGCATGATCATTTAGCCTTTATACTAGTGCTTAACAAGTACTAGGGACGGAGATTATTATAAGTAAACATGAACAATAATAATAATCAAAACATCTCTTTATTGATATGAAATAAATGATAACAATTACAACGTTTATTAAACGTGCCTAGGGAACCACTACCAACAGAAACAAGATTCACATTCGGTGTGGGAGCTTCAGCAGATGTTTGGTAATTATTGGATCCAGGAGAAGGATATGGCTTGAGCATTCTAGTTCGAATATCCTCATCAATGCGAGAACCCACACCTAGGAGGGAAGCAAAGTCAGGGGAAGGAAGGTACTTTATCTTTTCAGCATAAACCGGTTGGAGGTGCTTGAGGAAAACGCGAGTCTGCTCGGCAATGTCGGTCCTTTCCAAAGTCTGAACGATCTTCTTTTGTGAACCGCTTGGTGACCAGATTTATGTGGGTTTCACTGGAGTTTCATGTATCTTTAGCGGAGCAGTAGGGTTCAAATTGTTTGATGTCGCCATTCGGCTAGCTTCCCCACAAATATCATTACGAGTCACAAATCCCATATCTCGGGTAGAGTGAAAGTTCGGGTTGGGGTTGACATTCTGGGACTGAAGTGCTTGGAGATCTTTGAGCTCCAATTTCTTCAAAAGGGTAGCCACAAGGTCCAACATTTCTTCCCGATGCCCCTGGAATAGGCTAATCATGCGATTGGTGTGATCATTCAAGCGCCTTTCCAACCACTGTTCCATTGCATACCCTAGCTCGAAGTCCGGCAAACCCTTAGTCGAGTTTGATGATGTCTGTCCTTTGTTGGCCATGATTGATGATGAAGACTGAAGTAGAGCTTTGATCAACGTGGTGCTTGAAACGGACCTCGAAAGTATAGGACCAAGATTTTGCACATGTACTATTGGCCGTCCAATCCCCTAGCGAAGGGCCTATACTCTTTCGGGGATCCACCATTCGGTTACGGTCTATGTGAGGGTCTTTACAATTTCAAGTCAATCCAAGAATTCCACGTGATATCCACAATTGAGGTAGTTTATAACCCTTTTGGGAACTCATATGATTGAGGTGAAATTGCTAGACAAAAACCGGCATGAAGTCTGGGACGTGTCATTTTTTGAAAATATGGACATCGTGGCTTGGTAACGGGGAAGATTGGCTTACACCCATCGCAACGACTAATAGGCGTTCTTTGGGGTGAGAATGTACACCGCGGGCCCTAGAGGGAAGTCCAATGAGCTCCCTTATACCCTCGGGTTACCTTCTCGGGTTTGTACGGTTCTACGAGACGTTATTTTCAAAAACGTGCATGTATGTAAGGTATCTATGAGTTCAAAAATGATTTTGAAAGCAAGTAAAGAAAACAAGAAAATCCTTTTCTTATTCAGTCTTTCCATTTTTTCCTTTTTTTCTTTTTAAGGGAAACACCCACCACGCATGCATATATATACAAATAAGAGGATGAAGGAAAAAGAATGCCCCTACAAAACAAAGGGTAGGGCATACAAACCAAGCAAGGCAAGTAAAGCATGGCACACAAAAAGTTTAGAGTCTAGCCCACTTAAAAAATTTCCCCAGCAGAGTCGCCACTGTGAGAGCCCGCTTGAAAGCCGCACACACCGAACATATGCGAAATGATATGTGATCGCTCAATGAAAGCGGTTCGGGTGAGTGCCTCGTGCAAATGCGCTTTTGGAAATGCGCTCGGTTCCCACACAATGGTTTCCTCTTGAAGCTTTAATTTAATTGCAAGAGTCGCCACCTCACTTTATTTTAGGAAAAATGAAGACAAAACCTTTTGTTTAGAGAAAATGGGTTCGGGGGCTAAGTTACGAGAAGAGAAGGGATTAAGCACCCTCCTCGCCCGTGATGGTCTCTATTATGCATGCCACTTAGATTCATTTTATGCTTTTTATGCCTTGCTTTTATGCCCTAACAAAATGGTGATTTAATATATGGGAGTCTTCCTATTCTAGGAATGTTTGCTTTTAATTCACAAATGAGAGTCGGTTTGGGTGGACTCCCACTCGGTTTTGAAAATGGTTTAGCATTCATATCCAGTAAAGGAAACACATAAAGGGGTGGGGGATTAATATTTACATTTGTGTACAAAAGGGAAACAAATCCCTTAACAAATAAATGTCTAAAAGTCCGTCCCCAAATGATTTAGGGACTGCTGTCCATCTTTCTTTCTTGTACCTGCTTTTGTACTCACTCAATCTGTAAAGTAAAGGTCACGGAAACTTCCTAACACATTTAACATCTACCATTATTTTTCCTATGATTTTAGGAGTAATTTATGGTGTCCAAATAAGGCATGCAAGATGATACTTTCCACAACCCAGTCTGACAGATTTTCATACATCCATAAAAGATCCATTTTTTGCATCATGAAAACAAGGGAATCATGGAAAACACTTAACATAAAAGTTGTTCCTAACATCTCAAAGTTTAGATCTGGAGAGTTTCAAAGCCAAGAAACAAGTTTAAATCTCTAAAAATACCTCTGACATTTTTAGGTCAAAACAGGAAGCATGCTAATCTGAGAACAGAGAGTTGAAACAAAAAATGGAAAGAACCTCTTCCACTCAGTGTAAAAATATTATATTTACATAATAATCTTGTTCTGTGTATAAAAAATCTATGTTGTGGTCTAATACCAAAAGCCACGTTTTCTATGCATAAACAAAGCAAGAAGGCAGAAAGGTACACCTTGGACAGTCTACTGGAAATCCACACATGGCATGAACACACTTATCAAAACTCACTCAAATGGAAACATATGAACATGAAACTTTGGGTGAACATAGATATACATGTTATTTACATGAAATAACAACCCTTCAAGCATTTAGACATGATTTCATGAGGTTCTATACTAAGATGAGACAAAAGGTGGAAGATTCAAGGTTTATGAGGGAAAACAAGTTTATTCTTTGGAAAACCTCTTGAATCTACCACAAACTTAGACTTGATACTCTTACATGAATGATATATACACACAAGATCAATAGCATAGCATGCTCAAGATCTCAAAATACCATTATATATCATCATTTAAAGAGAAGAACAACAAGAATACCAATATTGCTTGATTTTAAACATCAAATGGAGACCTAGCCTAACAAGGTGGCTAGATCTCCCAAGAAATTACATGAACCACTACATCTTACACTTATGAGGATTACAAGATGAGAATATTACCTAAGTTGTGCTCCCTTTGCTTCCAAGGGAAGGCTTTTTTGGTGTTTTTCTTAAGGCTTTTGCTTTGTGTTTGAAAGAGTTTGGTTTTGGTTTTGTTTAGTGTTTGTGTTGTGGTGGTACTATGGTGGTGTGGTGGTGGTCTTATGAGGGAGATTGAGGGTGTTTAGGGTTGATAGAGGGAGAAAGAAAGGAGAGAGGGCTGAATATATGGTGAGGGTGTGTGTGAGTTGTGTATGAGTTCTCTCCTTGGATAATGGATGAGGGAGGTGGTAATATGGAGGAGGGAGGTGGTTTTTTTTTTAATCATTAACTATCCTTGAGTCACTAAGGCTTCAAGTCATCTTCCTTATCCCGTTCCCGCATTAGCTCCGCAACTGCTCCGTCGTGTGCGCCTCGGTGTCCCGGTTGTCCGCGGGTCCAACATGAAAGTTGCTCGGAATATTTTTCTGGTCAGGCCGGTATATCTGAAATATTTTCATAAGCTAGGAACGACAATAATATATTTTTTTTGCCTTTCTTGACCACTTTCTGAGATATTTTGAGATATTTTGCAATGTGGATAACCATCTTTCCCGTTCCGGCATTAGCTCCGCAACTGCTCCGTCGTGCGCGCTTCGGTGTCCCGGTTGTCCTCGAGTCCAACATGAAAGTTGTTTGACATAATTTTGTGGTCGCGCCCATCTATCTGGAATATTTTTATGAGCAAGTGATGACAAATATATATTTTTAAATGCATAGAATGGACGATAACGAGCAGTTCTAAGGGTGCGGGCCCCGTCTCGGATCCCGCACCTCAAAAATTTGAAGTTTATGCCTGTTTACTCGTTTTTTCGCTCTGATCATGAATTTAAAGTCCGTTCATCCATTCGATACACCGATAAGGTTCACGGCACTCCCGCATAGCCAAATCAAGGGCTTAGGTCAATTTTAGGGTTTAGACCGATAAAAAGGGTTTGATGAGAGGTGCGAGATCGGGGTATCTACATCAATCTTGAGTAACAATTTTGATGCTTGAAGAGGCTTGCAACATGTAATGGGCACATGATACGGACCACATAAAGAAAAATGACTATTTTTTTTAAGTCAAAAGGATGTTGGTCCTTTTTGGGGTTTCTAAGAAAATAGTGGAATCGCCACACTTGTATATAGACCATCTCACGGTCACATATAATCTTTTTGGATTCCACCACGCTTGTGAGACCCAAATGTGTTGGGATTAACTAAATCAACGTCGCAAAGCATACACATATGGACATGTTTTATTTTGTCCATAATAACCACGAGTTTCTCTTGAAACATTTATGTATGGTTTGGGGACGTTGGCTTAGGGAAATCTCGGCACAATGAAAACCAACTTGGTCACGGAGTGTTAGACCCTAATTAAGAATGTGTTGGCTTGTGCTCGGCTAAAGTGATACTTAAAGGTCACCCCCGGCATGTAGTCAAGAACTACGCCACGGGATGAGGTTTACCATTTCGAGATAGTCAATGTCGGGTGGAGATTGAAACTCTCTAGATGGGCCTCAACGGGTTCGGGGTTATGGACTTTGTGCGACTCGAGAGTGAGCAATTCATAGGAATTTTAAGTGCGCGTGTGTGAGTTAAGCCAAGTGAGAAAACATTTTTACAAATTTCAAGAAAAACAAAAACAAATAAGCACATAAGAAAAGAGAAAATTACAACTTTCGAGTCACCAGTGTGACCGATAAAATAAAGCAGAAAACCCATAAAATAATTCATTTTTGTGCCAGCCATCATGCCCACACACCATCAAATAATTCATTATGTTCTGAAAAAAGGGTCAAAGGCGCGCGCATTAGGCTGGTGATGTGGCATGCGCGCGCTTCTAACAGATAGAGGCCAAGGCACCCGCTTCCGGGCAACACCTGCATAACAGTGGGTTCAAGGGACTGTCCTGACCCTAAATAACAATACTTACCCCCTGCAGAAATGGTTAGCACAACAATACAGTAATGGACAAACACATGCAGATCAGGGGCTTCTGGTATCTTAGGTCAGATGCGCGCGCCTTAGCCAAAAAGGCTAGAGTCACACGCTTCCGCCCATCAGAAACCAGAATTCCAAAAAAAAAAAAAAAGCTATAGAACACAAATAGAAGTAAGTTTAACCCCAACAGTCCCCAGCAGAGTCGCCACTATAGACGCCCGGAAAAAACCCTGGCTTTGGCTTTAAGGGACAAACTTTTCCTTTAAGGTTTAATTGTCTAGAGTCGCCACCCAAAATTATTAAGGAACGCGAGAAACCTACTTACCATTCAAAACCAGGGATTCAAAATGAGGTTCAGGGGTTAGGTTACATAACGGGAAGATGTTAGGCACCCGCCCCGCCGGCCTTAAGTTTTGCTATTAAAATGTCCTAAGTCTAAGTTAAATCCTTTGTTGGCCCAAAGGGGCAACAAGGGTATAAAAATAGCTAGAGGGGGGTGAATAGATGTTTTGAAATTCTTTTCATACCCTTGATAAACTCAATTGCAAATGCGCACTTTATTAAATAAGCGTTATGAAATGCGCCTAAGTGAGTGAGTGAAATGCACATCGAAATTTAGCTAAGTAAATAGGCGCAAAGTATGATAAAGTGGGAACACACACACTCTAAGTATTTTGGCTCAAAGTGAGTGAAAGATGGAGATAAGGCAAATGATATAACAAACACAACACAATTCAATCCAATCAATCTAAAATGAATAAACAAGCAAATAGTGGGATAAGATAATAACTTGAAAGTAAATGACAAGAAATTAATACGCGCTATTTGGAGAGGTTCGATCGGGAAATGATCTACGTCTTCTACCAAGATGGTTAGTCTTGGATTTCTAATGGAGATATTATATAATGAGTGAGTGATACAAATTACAACTTTTGAGCTTTACACTAACTCAAGATCTATAATCTATGAAAGAACAAATCCTAGACAAAACCGGTGTATCTCTTAAAGAAAGATCTAAGTGATCAAACTTAAAGAGGTGCGTGTGTGTTCTTAGTTTCAAGGCTCTTTAGATCTATGACATTTAGAGCACAATAAAACTAAAGTGTTTTTGCTTGAGGATCTGGGCTAAGTATGAAGGTATGAAGATGTTCTTGAGGAATCTGGGAATTCAAAGGGCAATCTTCAAATCTTCAACAAATTCTTGAGAGAGAAATTCTTAAATGCTTAGCAACTTCAAATGGTTGAAGTTATGGGGTATTTATAGTAGTGCCCCAAAAACTAGCCGTTGGAAATCCCTTATGGATAAGATCAAAGGACAGATGTGCTGGAGCTCATTGAGTGGAGCATGTGTCCTTTTATAGCCATTAAACACATAACACAAATATGACCGTTGTGGACAGGTGTCCTCAAATCTAGGTGCACACGTGTTATTTATCCACCGTTGGATATTTGGTGTAGTTTGAATCTCTTCAAGTCTTCATGTCTTCAATAAATCACCAACTGTTGAATTAACATCAATGAGGCACGTTGAGCCTTTGGGGCGCAATGCATAGCGCGCGCATGATAGGCGCAATGCCGCGCATGGCCAAAGGCGCATGGCGCGTGCCTTGAATCAACAATGTGATTTTTTCTTGAATCTTGATATCTTCGCCCTATTCCTAAACCTAGTTTATTCAAATGGACTACCTAAAAAATGAACTATAAATACTTCTTACATATGGGTCTAAAGTCCATGAAATAAAACTTAGGTGATGGATCAATCAAATCTAATCAATCCTATACATTGAATACTGAGATATAAGTGGGCATACCCAACAATCTCCCCTATTTGATTGATGTCATTACCTACTATATCCGGGACAAACATTATACTTGATAACAACATGTCCAAATAAATGAAATTGGTAAATCATGTCTCAAGTTAATGCACACACTAGTCCAAGATATAGATTTCTATTCTATTCCAATAAGGATAAAACATTACAAATGGAAAGATAGAAATAACAGTTTAACACATTCAAAATGTATGAGTTTTGATTTGAAATGTGTTTAAACAAAGTTTAAACTCAATGCATGAAAATATGAAGCAGTTCAAATGTGATGCATATGATTTTAAACAATTCAATCATTGTTCTACAAACAAGTAGTTTGAGTGAACAAGGTTTGAAATAAAAGTGATGCATTGTTCTCATTAATACTTGAAATATAGGAGTTACAGATTACAAGTATTCAACAGAACAAAACCAAAAGATGTACTAAAACATTTAAGCACCAAAAAAACACTAACAACAAAAAGGTTCTAACAACTTACAAACAAATGAAAATCTAAAGGTTTGGAGGAGGCGCATCTTCCTTCAATCCTTCTTCAATCTCAGTCATAGAGCGCTGAATTTGTTTAGTGAGTTGATGAGAACGGTTGACATTTGTGAATGTCTCTGCAACACCATCTCTAATATAGCGTAGGTGCCCATCATTGATAGTCTGATACTCATCAATGGAGCGCTGAGTTATGGCCTGCTGCTGAGAGAAATTTTCAGCAAACGCTTGTGGGTTCGTTTCAACAGCAGCTTGTGCAGAGAGAATATCAGCAGAGGTTTGTTCAGTGCGCCTATCTGTGCTAGAGTGAGCGGCGCTGAAATGAGTAATTATTAATTCATTCAAAACATCAATCTTTGAAAGTAAGGAACTAAAGTCAACTGGCACGCTAGAGTCTGCGCTCTGAGTAGGCGCGGAGGTCACAGGCGCCTTTGGTGCTGCTGCGCCATAATCAGTGACTCCCAGGATTTCTAGCTCATCCTTAACTTCTTTCAGCTTGTCCACCACATCTAACAGTTTTTGGCTATCTCCAACCACCATTTCAAACAACTTCTTGATATCAGATGCAACACTTGACTCTACCTCCCTTATAGCATTGATGAAATCTTGGCCATCAGTGAGTTTGATGCCAGCATCGATTCTATCGTGAAGGGAAGCAAGAGTACCTTTGAATAACTCATTCATCTAATCAATGGCATCGTTCCATTGTTGAGGAGTAAGGAAATGTTTGTCCTTGATATCATTGCGTATGTCCTTGACATCATCGCCTCTACGCACTATCTCCCCCTTAATGGCAGCAATCTCATTAGCCTGACTAGTGATCATTGAAGTATGAAGCTCCAATTGTGATTCAATACAAGCTTGGACTTGCTGGAGTTGCTGGAGGAGTGAAAGAACAAGACTCATATCCAGAGTCTGAGGAGGAGGCGCATGAGTGGAACGGGTCGCTGGAGTAGGGCGCGAAGAGGAAGGAGTATAATTAGCACTTGACTCACCAAAAGCATCAATAAACCATTCACGAACAACGGAGTCAAGTGAAGATGTAGGAACTGCAGTCTGAGGAGGAGGCGCAGGAGCCGGGGCCAGGAGTAGTTCTGTGCTTTTTCAGAGGCTCTTGCTCCCCCTGAACTTGATCCTCTGGGTCGCCAAAAAGTGCATTGGAAATTCTATCCCTGAATTGTTGTTGTAGAGGAGTGAACCTGACAGACGCTGGTTGAGGAGTGGGAATTGGAGTTGAGTCATCTTTGTAGTTAAGGGAGGCGCACGAGGGGGGAGAGGCGCAGAAGGAGCAGGCACGCGCGGAGGATCTGCGCTAGAACCTGTGCCTCTTTGCCTCTCCAGTCTATCTGTAGCAGTAGCCTTCTTCAACTGATAATATTCATCTCTTTTCTTCTGCGCTTCCAGTCTACTGGCTTCCTTAGCACGTTTGAACTCTTTCTCATCATCCTTATCTGATCTGGGGCGCTTTGGTGGTCTGCCCCCACTTGCAATCCCTTTTCCTCTTTCTTCTTCTGTGCCAAAAACTGCGCCTGGTGTAGACACCCCGCCTTGGACCTCTCACCCCGATTGCATACATAGTATTTTTTATTTAACTTGTTTTTGTTAATTTCTGTTACTTCAGTTAAGTTCCTAACCGATTCCATTAGTTTTGGACTAAAACTGCATAACAAAGTTAACTTTAGAGTCATTTCTGTCATTCTGTCTTTTCCACCCGCGAGCGCCTCCGGCACTGCTTGTGGGCTGCGCGCGCGTCTCGCTCCTAAAGCCGGACTCGCGTAGCTCCCATTATGGCAGTTACGGACTGCAGTCTTTTCCCTCCATTTTCTTGATCACAATAACCTCTTTTCACCACATGTTTTATTCTAACATTAAACTCTTTTTATTTGTAACCTCCCAATCCCATATTTCTAGCCCTTTTCATAAAAAACAAAATATTTCTTTTTATGTTATTTGATTTGATTTTATTTATCTTATTTTTGATTGGTCAATTCCATTTCACATGGATTGATCATCCTTTCCCTCCTAATTTCACCTATAAAAACCTCTCATTTCTACCTTAGAAAAAGACCCAACTTCATCTTCTCTACAAAAACTATACACAAGTTCTAGGACTTGAAACTTCTTCACAAATACACTATACACATTTCTCTCCAATAGTTCTTGACAAAGAATTCTATTCCAGCAACAAAACTCTACACAAACTCTTTTCAAGTCAAGTTTGAAGTTCTTCCTTTCTAAAGGTACTTAATTCTTCTTCTTTTATTTTACTTGTCTTAGTCAATGTATGCAATCCCCGTCAAATGGGACATGACCAACTAATCACTTTAATTTCCCCATTTCATATTAATGTAATTGTTAGAATAGTTTGACATGTAATCTTTAGCATTAATATAATAAAACAATTTCTCTTTTATTTCCCTTTTCTTTCCCTTATAATTGTTAGCACTTTTCTCATATTAAAATAAGGACATTTAGCATTAGAACACCAATAGTAGCAAGACCCGTGTAAGCGGGGCGGAGTGGGTGTTTAATTACTTCCCACTCCATCACCTAACCCCCGAACCCTTCTCTTCCCGAATCTCTAGTTTCATAATATTTAAATAGGCTTTTACATTAGGTTTTTCTTATGTTTCCTCAATAACATAGGTTGCAACTCTACAATTAAAACAAGTTAGACATCCTAGGATCCTTCCACCGCTCTAGCCAAGTGGTGGGCTTTCCCGGGTTATCTACAGTGGCGACTCTGCTGGGGACAATTTAGAGGGTTACACTTGCATTTCTTACTTTTGGTGTTCTTTATTCTGTTTTCTGGGCATTCTGGTGAAAAGGGTGGGAAGCGCGCGCCTCTGGCCTTCTTGGCCTAAAGTGCGCGCGTCCGACCTTTTGAACCAGAATCGCCCCCCTTTCTTCTTGTCAAGGCAATCCCTTGAACCCACTGATTTACAGGTACTGCCCATAATCAGGCGCCTCGGCCTCTATCGCTCGGAGGCGCGCGCCTCTCACTCCCACCGCCTAATGCGCGCGCTTCTGGGCAATTTTCCCAGAAACAGAACAGTGCACAGAAACAGAACAGTTTGGACAGTGTGTGGGCACCGGGCTTGCACATAAATTATTTTACTTTCTGTTTATTTTATCGGTCACACGGGTGATTCGAAAGTTGTAAATATGTGCTTATTTGTTTTTTTCTTTTTTTTGAAAATTAAAAAAAAATAAAATAAAAAATATTTTGTCACTTGGCTTGACCTCACACTACATGCACATATTCCTATGAATTGCTCACTATCGAGTCGCACAAGTCCAACCCCAAACCCGTCGAGGCCTGTCCTAGAGAGTTTCAAGCTCCACCCGACCTTGACTCTCTCGAAGCGGTAACCTCAACCCGTGGCGTAGTTCACGACTACATGCCGGGGGTGACCTTAAGCCTCTCTTTAACCCAGCACAAGCCAACACAATTCTAGTTAGGATCTAACACTCCGTGTCCAAGTTGGTTTTCGTGTGTCGAGATTTCCCTAAACTAATGTCATCAAATCATACATGCCGTTTCCAAGAGAAACAAGTGGTTATTATGGATGAAATAAAACTTCGTCCCCAAGTGGTTATTATGGACGAAATAAAACTCCGTCCCCGCATGTATGCTTTATGACATTAATTTAGTTTAATCCCGTCACATGTATGTATCACAAGCATGGTGGAATCCGATGAGTATATGGGACCGCGAGAAGGTCTATATACTAGTGTGACGATTCCACTATTTTTTCTAGAAACCCCAAAAAGGACTACATCCTTCCGACTTTTGTAAATAAATAAAAAAAGTCACTTTTTTATGTGGTCGAGTCTTTTCTTGTTTGTGGGTGATATTATTTTATTCAAAAGGTGTTTGTGAGCCAATCTAAGATCAACCGTGTTCTTCCAATAGGTTCAATGGCTTCCAACGGCAACAACAACAATGATGTGTATTTTTCCGTGTCCAAAGAAAGGTTTTTCAACATAATAAGAGCCATGGGGGAACAAATGGATAGACTTGTCGAGGATGCCCGTCGCATGGACAATTTATGGCAAGACCGTTTTGATCTCGAGAGGAGAATTCACGAGGAAGAGGTTTCCGAACTCAAATCCCCTCTGCAAGAGTTCACCGACAACAAGGCAAAGGTCAACGGTAAAAACATGCTCAAGTGGCCCGTCCCTCAA
The DNA here is from genome assembly GCA_026119855.1 of Campanula takesimana. Taxonomy (NCBI): domain Eukaryota; kingdom Viridiplantae; phylum Streptophyta; class Magnoliopsida; order Asterales; family Campanulaceae; genus Campanula; species Campanula takesimana. Next base: position 130,574 of record JAOWBW010002064.1, read on the forward strand.
AAGCCACAAAAGTACCGCCGACAACCGAGTTTTCACTCCTCTCCTAGGAGTAACCCAAGCCGAAGCATTTGAAACTTTGGTGGCAAGTGGAAAGATCAAGCCTTTAGAAGGGTACAAACCCAATACGATGCGTCCCAACCATGCCCATCACAAATATTGTGGCTATCATCAACACAGTGGCCATCTTACCGAGGAATGCTTCCTTCTCCGAAACATCATCCAAGATTTGATCGACAATGGTGAATTTACCTTGGGTGAAGAGAAACTCATCAAAGAAGAGGCTCAGATTTGAAATTGGGCTTCAACAAGAGATCATGCCACAAGGAGACTACAACGGCAAAGACGACGACAACAATCTCCGTTTCTCTTTCTCTACCTAGTAATAGGAATTTAAAAAAAAAAAAAAAAAGAGTCAAAAGTCCTCTTTGTGTGCATTAAGTTTTCTTCCTTCTCGTTAATGCTAAAGTTTGAGTCGGTCTTAATAAAAGTCATTCTTATCCTCATACACTCTTCCAAGTTGTTCAATTTAATTCTTGGCAAAATGATGAAAAGATGTCTAAGCATGTTTTGGAACGAAGACCATCACTTGAACGCCTAGGGGCTATACATCGTGACGAAGGCGACAACATCAACGACAAAGCCAAGAAGCAAAACAAGGTGGAGCAACATCACGCAAAGTTTTCAAAGGGGATTAAAAAAAAGGAAAAAAAGAAAAAAAGGGGCTCGCTAGGTTGACTCTTCAAAACAACCTAGGCAAAAGTTAGAGCATAATTAAAAAAAAAAAAATCCCCCTCATTCAAAGAAGTTCACATCAAGATCATCATCATCATCCTCCAATGAAGGACGAAGCAAAATCAACAATCATCACGGCGAATGGAGTATTCACAAGAACTACGGTGACCTGAGCCTCTACACTGGAGGAACGTAGGCAACCTGCGGGTCCGGTCTCATGCAATAAAGAATATATGTTTAGCCCTAGTGCATTATGGTGATTGGCCTTCATCTCGAACTTGTCAAGACATCTTTGTACGAGTCATTTGCCAATGAATTAAACACCAAAAAGATTGAACAACTTTATTAGATTTGGAATCGCTTTGCGTTCTTTGTCAAGTCTAGGGGCTTTTTATCTTTCAGCAACGCTCCCAGTTTCTTGCAATCAAATTGGGGCTTTCCTTAACCATCAGGCTTTAGCCTGGTGGCCAGAGCTCATGGCTTCCAACCTGGAGGTCATGGGTTCGATCCCCCCTCCCCCCAGAAGTTAGAGAGAAGTTTTTCTCTCCCTAGGATTTGTGTCTTAGGTGCTTCTGCTGATGATTATGTATTGAGTTCAACTATGAATTAAATTTAAAAAAAAAAATAAAAAAAAATTGGGGCTTTCCTTCTCTTCTCTCTTAATGACTTACTTACCTTCGTGAGTCATTCAATAAATAAAAATACATGTCAATACTAGGGACACCTTCCCTAGTCAAGTCAATGTCACTCACCTTTAGTGAGAAAAGGTCTCCACCGCAAAATCACATGTCTCTCATCTTCAGCTAGAATCAATGCACACTTCCTCATTAATCGAGTCAAAATGAAGACGCAAAAGAGATGCCCGCTAGATTGAAAACTCGGAAGGGCGGTCTAGGCAAAAAATAGGGTGCGTCATAAAAAAATGAGAGAGTAAGAGAGAGAAGGGAAAGAGAATTGGAGATCCCCGGCCTCTAAAGAAGACAAGTTATACATTAAACCTCCTCAGCAATTCAATTCACCACCGAGTCAACTTGGAATTGCAAAGGCTCGACAAGATATGGCACAATCAAAGGTCGTTTTGGGTTGTTGGCATAAGAGAGATTGTTCTTGCAATGTGCATTATGGGGTTCATGAGAAAGAAACCCCGTGGTATCCGAGATCCATCCGAGAATGAGCCCATCATTAAGGGGTACGAGGTTGCACAAACGGTCCCCAGTGAGTCAATTGGTTTGGGCAGCAAATGGCAACAACGTGTGACTCAGTTTTCAAGCTTCTCCAAGCATGTGCCCCTACAGTATGTCAAAAGGTTTCACGAGAAATAGAGTAGCTCTTGCCATGTCCTCTTATGTTTGTTCCCCACACGAGGACGAGTATCTTGCTCTACAAAATGACGACACCCTAGGGGCTATGTGACTCAAGAACGAGAGCTTCTTTTGGCTTCGTTTGACAATTAAAGAGCCTTAGGGGCTACGCTCAAGAAAGGTGTGTGAGACTATCTTCAAAGTCTCTCAAGAGGATTGTCGAAAAGCCTTCATGTTATGTGTGCTCGTTGTAGATACCCCGATCTCGCACCCTTATCAAACCCCTTTTATTGGTCTAAACCCTAAAATTGACCTAAGCCCAGATTTGGATATGAGGGAGTGCCGTGAGCCTTATCGGCATCAAATGGATTAACGGACTTCAAATTCATGATCAGAGCGAAAAAATGAGTAAACATGCATGTACTTCAATTTTTGAGCTGCAGAACCCGAAACGGGGCCCGCACCCCTAGAACTGCTCGTTATCTTCCATTCTATGCATTTAAAAATATATATTTGTCATCCCTTGCTCATAAAAATATTCCAGATAGACGGGCGCGACCACAAAATTATGTCAAACAACTTTCATATTGGACTCGAGGACAACCGGGACACCGGAATGCGAAAAGACGGAGCCGGAACAAAATCCCTTAAAATCTGCTCGCATGGGCTGCTGAAAAGAAGGAAAAAATAGTAAAAGTGGGAAGCATGCATGCTGTCATTTCCAAATTTGACTTTCCATTACCCATCACCAATAATTCATCTTCACCTCCCATCACCCATGCTTTGGCCAATTTTCCACACCTTTTGCATGATTTCGGCAAGAGACCTTACCCCCCATACTACCCTAGTCCTAGGGACATTTTTTATCACAAAATATTTCTACCTCCTCCATATACTCCCTTGGTTGATCCAAGAAAGGGGTTAACACATTCACTCAACACACACACTCCATACATATTCAGCCCTCCATCCTCTCTTGCTCTCTCTAGCAACTCAAACCCCCTCAAATCTCAGACATAAGACCACCACCACACCACCATAGCACCACCACCACACACTCACTAAACACAAACCAAAATCAAACACTCACTAAACACAAACCAAAATCAAACACTAGGCAAACACCTTAAAGAAAAACACCAAAAAAGTCATCCCTTGGAAGCAAAGGGAGCACAACTTAGGTAATCTCTCCATCTTGTAATCCCCTTAACTGTAAGATGTAGTGGTTTATGTAATTTCTTGAGAGGTCTAGCCACCTTGTTAGGCTAGACCTCCATTTGATGTCTAAACTCAAATAATATTGGTACTCTTGTTGTTCTTCTCTTTAAATGATGATATATAATGGTATTTTGGGCTCTTGAGCATGCTATGCTACTGATATTGTATGTATATACCATTCATGTGTGAGTATCAAGTCTAGGTTTGTTGGGGATTCAAGA
>JAOWBW010002065.1:0-37837 GCA_026119855.1 Campanula takesimana
ATTATGGAAGAAGTGAACAATATCAAGAAAAAAAAAAGGTGGACTATGCATTTAAAATGATAAAAACAAACATGCCTTACAATTTTATGACACAAACAATTAAATCAGTTTACTAGAGATTATTATTAGTTGGCTAAGAAACCTTCACATGGAAAAACATGCAATGGGAAAGTTTCTGTCTTTAAATTTAAACAACCAAAAATGAATCTCAACCAATCAAAGCTAAAATTGATCATCGTTTATTTTATATATTTTGCTCTAACAAATGGCATCAGAGCTAAATTGGTTAGGACAAGATCCAGGTATTCTGATGCAGAAAGAAGAAGATGGGTCAAAGATTTGAATTAACGATCGACAAGATCAATGGGAGGAATAGTATTTTATTCTTTGGCATATCAAGATGAAGGTCCTGCAGTTCTCGTGTAGTGCACGTGCAGTTCACGGGTAGTGCAAGTGCAGCGTCCGTGCAGAAATCTGGGTGTCTGGGTGGACACATCAAAACAAAAGTAATGTTGAAAAAACAAGGCTTATTGGCCCCCTCGTGGCAAGTAGATCTAATACAGGCAATGACTCAGCAGGGATAGTTGCGGAAGGCAGCAAGAGTTCTAGCAAGAAGAAGAATTCTAAAAAATATTCTATTAAAGCAAGAGAGGCTCGAGACCTGATAAGTTATAATTTCTACAAGGGGGAAGGGAAGAGAGGAAGTGATGGATTCTCTGGAGGAGAAGGCACATTCACAAATCATCATGGGTCTTGGTGATGATGTTCTCGTGGAGGTTGCTATGAAAAAAATAGTGACAATGGTGATTTTGCTCTAATATTGAAGAATACTTATGGCGCAGAGATGAGTGGCTTCTAGATCCAAGGGTAGACAAAAGGAGACAGTTGAGGAAAAAGTGGAGCCGATTTCTACAAGAAGAAGTAGATGGTCAGATGATCCTGAGGTAACAAGATGACAATCCGCAGATTGAGTTGGGACAGTTTATCTTTGTGGGCGAGGTTCACGGCCGAATGAACTCGCCAAGCATGAAAATTTGTTAGTCGCCCGGAAGGGGCGGTGCTCTAGATAGGCAGTCTAGAGGCACTATGGAATGCAAGGCTTAGTATATCGTCTGGTTTCTTGGGGAACCAAGGTTGTCCGACGTGTGACAAAGAGTGCTTAAGGTAAAGCACAAGATTACATTCTATTTGCTAGTGGGTTCAAAGCTCTCTGAACTAGTTCAAAGCTCATCATTAGATTGGGATTGAGAAAGTAATCGAGACAAGGTACAATCTGAGGATTTAAGGTGTAGTCTATTCGAAGATCCAGAAGTAGATACACAAAGTTCAGTCGGCAATGGGGTACTTAAATACTAGAGGTGTACAGTCTTTAGTGTTCGGCGAAACGCTATGTTGATGGTCTAGAAGGCTTTCTGAGACATCAATGCTAGTTTCTTGGATCTCATCGGCGTTATGGAGAGGTCAGAGAAACAAGATAAGTAAGAGCACATGTTAGTGGAGTTTGTAGCAGTTCGTGTAGACATCACGCAGTCGTGCAGTTCATGTGCAATTTCCGTTTGTGCAGATGCATGCTTATGGGAAAGAAATCCAAATTTGTAATCAGGGGTTCGAGGTACATCTCCAGAATGAGAAGTGATATGTTCAAGGCATTCAAGGGTGTTTGTTCGTGTTCGTTGGTGATCCAGGAATAGTTCGAAGCACGTTGAAGTTTGAGACAAGATCGACTGTCGTCATATCGGTAATACAGTATTCGAATTTGGTGATCGAAGATTTGGTATTTCGGATATGGTGGTCAACGTTGTAGTAAGGTTCTAGGGATCTAGAAATCATTTCACAAGTTGAGCCGAGAAAGTTGTTTGCTTGACTAAGTAAACGTGGTTGTTCTTGGGTGAACAAAGTCTTGACAAAGAAAAAGGCATGGCGGAGGTGGAGAGATATGTTCGAAGCGAATGATTCAACTCAAGGTGGAGTTGGGGTCGGTTCGTGGATATGGATTATGGTTCGGAGGATTCAAAGTCAAGGTGGAGATTTTAGGAATATGACTTTGAATCAATATGAAAGTCCTTTTGGTACAAGGATTAATGTTTATTGGTTTAATTAGGTTTCTTATTGGTATAAGGAATTGAATAAGAATTAGGAAAGTTGTTTCCTAATGAGAATAGAATTGCTTTGTACACAAGAAATATGATTCCTACTCCTCTTGGGTTTTTGGTATTTATGACTATAAATACAACCCTCTCCCCTAACATATTTTTGGTCGGTCATCTTTGAGAGATACAGGTAGAGATCTAAGATCTGGATTTAGGTTGACGGAATTATTGGGCTCAATAATTCGTGCAACTAAATTAGTGAAGATTGTCTTTTGTAATTGTCATTGATAATAATATATTCTCTCTCCGCCCGTGGACGTAGCAAGTTGGTGAACCACGTAAAATTTTTGTGTTTGTGATTGATTATTTCTTTGATCATCGTTCTTATGTATATTTTGCTCTAACAACATTTTTCAAATAATGTTGGTACTTGGTATAGCAACCAAAGTCAAATATTCATACCGTGTACCAACCAAATTTTCAAAGTTAGTACGGTATACCAACCAAAATAAGATATTTGTACTATACTCCCTCCGTCCCACCCGAATTAAGATTTTTGGGTTGGGCACGGACAACCCAAAAATGGAAGTTTTTAATTTAATGGGACCCACATTCACACTCACAACAAATTTCTACTTATTATTCTCTACCCCACTTTCTCTCTCTTATTTCACTTTTCATACTCACAACACCTACTCCACTAACACTTTTCCGTGTTAGAGATACACAAGATCCGGACTCTTCTAATACATGACTTGTCTTGCACTCCACGTCTTAGTCTTCTAGTTATTTTAAGTATTTGTTTTCTATTCAATGACTAGATTACTTTCCAAGATAATTACTTCTCTCATGTATAAATAGGATGTTCATCATATCAATAGAATCAATTCAGTTTCATAATAGTTTCTATGTTACTTGTATATCATAATTCTATCATGGTATCAAGAGCATCAAAGATCCATACCTATTTTTTTTTCTTTCTTTTTTTTCGGCTCTCTCATCCCTTCCCATAGCTGAATTTTCCCAACTAGCCAATCCTGATGAACCAACCAAACCTCTTATTATTGTATCTCTTTCCCACATACTCAAACTAACCCCCACCAACTATATCGCCTGGAAAATCCAAGTAGAAGCCTCCTTTTTAAGTTATGCTCTCTACCCCTACTTAGATGGCAGCCTCCCCGCCCCACCAGAAACCATAACCACGACCATCACCACTAACCCAACCACCGCAGATGAAACACCCAAAGCCGGCACCCACCAAGTCACCTCACCTAACCCGGCCTATAACACCTGGTTCCGCCAGGACAAACTCATCCTTAGTGCCCTTGCTGGCTCCCTCACTGCACCTATCGTTCCCCTCATATCCCAGTGCTTCACCACCCATGCCGCCTGGAAAACCCTAGCCAAAACCTATGCCAGTCCTTCCAAAGGCCATCTCAAGCAGATTAAAGACCGTCTCCGCAACATCACAAAAGGATCAAGATCCATTACCGATTATATGCATGATTTAAAGTTATGTGCCGATCAACTCGCCAACTTGGGTCGCCCCATTGATCCTGATGATCTCACTGACAAAGTGCTAGAACAACTCCAAGACCCCGACTACGATAGTGTAGTCAATGCCGTCCAAAGACGTGACACACCCATCTCGTTTGACGAACTCCATGAAAAACTAATCACCAAGAACTCTCTCTCAAACACCGTTCCACCACCACACCCAACTTCCCGGCATCAGTCTCATATGCCGCCAAACCATCACCTTGCAACCCCCCTCCAAAACAGCCCTCATTTCCTCCGTCCACCACCAACTACACTCCGAACCCTAACCCTCACCCGCCGAACCCTAATCGTTCCCGGTCTCAATACAAGGGTAAATATCAGTGGTGTCGCCTTGATGGACACTTCCTTAATCAATGTGCAGCCTTCAAACAACTCTACCCTCAGGTAACCTTCCCTCAACCTCCATAAAACTTCCAGCCATACTCCCCAAATCCACGGACTCCCCCTACCGTGAGCCGTCCACCCTCTCAACCAACAGCCTATTCAGCCACTACACAATCCCCCAATCAACCAGGATGGCTCATGGACAGCGGCGCTACTCATCATGCAACCAATGATCTCCGCAATCTTTCTCTCCATGCACCGTATGATGTCACTGAAGAACTCCTAATCGGTGATGGTTCCGGCCTTCAAATCTCCAATATTGGTTCGACTTCTATCCTTACCCCACTGCTACATTAAATCTCTCTCATGTTCTACATGTTCCCTCTATATCCCGTAATATTTTATCCATTCATAAATTCTGTCTTGATAATAATGCCTCAATAACCTTCTCTTCTGACTCTTTTCATGTAAAGGACAATCGCATGGGCAAAACTATTTTCCAAGGCAAACCTAAATCTGGCGTTTATGAATGGCATCCGCACTCTCCCGCTGTTCATGTCTCCACTTCTAACTCCATCGTCAATTGGCATCATCGTCTTGGACATCCATCTCTCAGATTCTTAGACATCTTAGTTCTAGTTTTAGTTAAATATTCCTAGTCTTTCTTCTTTCAATTGTAATTCATGTGACTGCACTAAAAGTCATAAACTTCCTTTCTTTGATAACACTCTTACCTCCCAAGGTCCTCTTAATGTTCTCTATAGCGATGTATGGACATCTCCCCTGTTTTCTTTTGATGGTTATAAATATTACATAATTTTGTTGACCACTTCTCCAAATACACGTGGCTTTATCCACTCAAACACAAGAATGATGCTACTTCTGTTTTTCAAAACTTTAAAAATCTGGTCGAACGTTTCTTTCACCGCCCATTCTCACTATCTTTAGTGATAATGGTGGTGAGTATCTCGGCCTCCGCCCTCTTCTTTCTTCATTTGTATTACTCATCTTACCTCCCCTCCCCATACCCCTGAACACAATGGGTATTCTGAACGCAGACACAGGCATATTGTTGAAACAGGTCTCAATCTTCTCACTCACTCCCATATGCCTCGTTCATATTGGCCTCTCGCGTTTGTTACGGCATGATATCTCATCAATCGCATGCCCACTCCCACCTTACAACTTCAGTCTCCCTGCTCCACACTTTTCCAAAAACCTCCCAATTATCTCAAACTTCTCAGTTTTGGTTGCCTTTGCTACCGTGGCTCAAACCATACACCAGCCATAAACTCGACCCCAAGTCCTCACCGTGTGTCTTTGTTGGCTATTCCCCCACCCAAAGTGCCTACTATTGCCTTAACCCCACTGACAACAAAATCTTTGTCTCTCGCCACGTCAAATTCATAGAACATGAGTTTCCCTTCTCCAAAGCCTCCTCTCACACACCAACCTCAAATCCTGAAGAATGGTATACTTTTCGGGTTCCCATTCTCTCATCTTCACCATCCCAGACACTCCCAACAAATGCCCCTCCTAACACTCCAGATCCGATCAACATCACAAGCCCTTCGCCTAACCCCCAGCTTGGTCCGCCCGGATTTGCATCTAGTCCGGCCAGACCCCCCCCCCACAACTCGGCCGAACCAACTCCCAGTCCGATCGGACCATCAGGATCCAGTACCACTTACTCCTCTCCAATCCCACCACCTCATCCACCACCTCCTGGCCCACTTACTCATCTCCGCAACAACATTCGCAAACCTATCCAAAAACTCAACCTTCAAGCCTCCCTTCACAACCCATCTGCTGAACCATCTACCTACACCCAAGCTCTCAAATTACCATTATGGCGTAGTGCCATGGAAGCTGAATTTCAAGCCTTACTCAAAAACCGCACATGGGAACTTGTTCCACCTCCCTTGAATCATACTCCCATTGGGTGCAAATGGATTTTTCGAACAAAGTATCATCCAGATGGTTCCATTGACCGTCATAAGGCCCGTTTAGTGGCCAAGGGGTTTCATCAACGAGCGGGTCTTGACTACTCTGAAACATTTAGTCCAGTAGTTAAACCCGCCACTGTCCGCACTGTCTTATCTCTTGCAGTTACAAATGGATGGGTACTTCGACAGGTTGATATTAATAATGCCTTCCTCCAAGGCTCCTTGACTGAGGATGTTTACATGGTTCAACCCCCTGGCTTTGTAGATTCCACTCATCCTACTCATGTCTGCAAACTCCGGCAGGCTATTTATGGGTTAAAACAGGCTCCGCGTGCGTGGTATAATGAGCTCAAGAATTATCTCTTGTCAGTAGGCTTCTCCAACTCCATCTCAGATCCGTCTCTCTTCACTCATCATCATTCGCAAGGTACTATTATTTTGTTAGTATATGTGGATGATATCATCATTACTGGGTCTGCTTCCTCTTTGATTGAATCATTTATCACTGCTTTATCATCACGGTTCTCTCTCAAAGATCTGGGAATTTTGTCCTACTTTCTCGGTGTAGAGGTAATTCCTCACCATAATGGTTTGTTCTTGAGCCAACATAAATATGTGCAAGATTTACTACAGCGTACAAAAATGTCGAATGCCAACCCAGTCCCTACCCCTCTAATTCCGGATCCGCTGCTCAGTACTCGGGTTGGGACACCCCTTTCCGATCCAACTGAGTATCGTCAGATTGTTGGAACACTTCAATATCTGTCGCTCACGGGCTGTGATGTCTCATTTGCTGTCAACAAACTCTCTCAGTTTATGCATCGACCGACTGAAGATCATTGGTCCGCTCTCAAGCGGGTTCTGCGTTATTTAGTTGGTACTAGCTCTCAGGGTTTGCTCATTCGCAAAAGTTCTCCTTCAGTGTTACATGCATTCACTGATGCTGATTGGGCATGTGATCGCATGGATTATATCTCAACCACTGGTTATTTGGTTTATCTTGGGGCTAATCTTATTTCTTGGACCTCTCGCAAACAACAGACGATGGCCCGTTCCTCTACTGAGGCTGAATACCGGGCAGTCGCTGCTACTGCCGCTGAAGTTTTATGGCTTCGCAACTTGTTACGTGAGCTATGTGTTCCTGTGGTTGACACACCAGTTATTTATTGTGATAATTTAGGCGCTACGTATGTTTCTGCTAACCCTCGCTTCCATAGTCGCATGAAGCATCTTGCATTGGATTATCATTTTGTCCGTGAGCAAGTACATGCGAACCATCTGCGCGTCACTCATGTCTCTGGTGATGATCAATTGGCTGATGCACTCACCAAACCTTTACCCAAGGCTCGGTTTCAGACTTTGCTCTCCAAGATTGGTCTAGTCCTGCGGTCGTCCATCTTGCGGGGGCGTGTTAGAGATACACAAGATCCGGACTCTTCTAATACATGACTTGTCTTGCACTCCACGTCTTAGTCTTCTAGTTATTTTAAGTATTTGTTTTTTATTCAATGACTAGATTTACTTTCCAAGATAATTACTTCTCTCATGTATAAATAGGATGTTCATCATATCAATAGAATCAATTCAGTTTCATAATATTTTCTATGTTACTTGTATATCATAATTCTATCAGTACCATTGGTCACCCCTCACAGTTGTGTACTTTCAAATGCTCTTTAAACAATTATCAAATAAGTTTATTCCGTTACTGCAACCTAAATATTTAGTTGATAAATGTAAAGTGACATCACGTGTGAAACAATTGATAACTTAATCTCGTAGTTGTTTAAAATAAAAATAAAAAAAAAAAAAAACAAGAAAAAAAACATACTCTCATATGCACTATAGACAAATGATAAATTAACTTTTTTTATTATTAAAAACTGATTTGAAATGTTGTGTTTTTATTGGTAAATACCACATTCCCTCAAAAACTTATTGGTAAAAATCTTTTTTTTTTTCTAAGAATTTTCACTCTTTTTTTTCAAGAACGTTATATTTAACAAAAATAAATAAATAATTGACATCTATTTGAACCTAAAGTATTTTTATTACCCCATTAAAATATAAAGGCAGGCCGAACACTTTATTTGAAGGCTGCTGCTCAACATGAATATTTGCAGTTCGTCATGGTCTCATGGACCCATTTTACTCCATTTATTCTTCATTTTGGTCAAACGTATCTGGTAAGGTCCGCTTCTTTCTTTGTACTTTCCGTCGTCTCTCTAAATAATACTAACCCATTTTTTCCCAGTTTAATGTGCACTTTTCACTATTTTTTGTCAATTCAATCAAACTTTGACCATAATTTTATGAAAATATTGATATTCATAAGCAATTTTAAACATTGTTATATATTGTTTCATCTTTACGAATAGTATCAATAACATTTTATAGAATTTCATAGAAATATCTAGAATTTCATAAAATTATGGCTAGAGATCAATTGAATTGACAAAAGAAAGTCAAACAGTGCATATTAAACTGGGACGGGGTTAGTATTACAATTTTCTTTTTATTCTTCAATAAAATAAATATTACTACGCGGTTAAGGGTACCTAACTTGACTTCTCACTAGTCTTTCTGTTTTCCTTATTAGGCATTCTTTTTTTCACTTTATACTTCGCTTTATGCATTCATACATGTCTACAAGTAACCATCCGAAACTTCCTTCCACACCTCGTCATTGCTCACCGAATATCTACTATATATATATATATATATATATAAAATAATGCATTGCTTCCATACAATTTCATAGTACAAATTAAACATCCATAACTTATTCCAACATCTCTAAGACAATCCAAAGTAAAGTATCTCATTTCCATACCCTCACCTCCCACTTTAAATTTAACTTAACCCAACTTCATACCTCAAATTCACCCGAAAACATGAACACCAAATTCAATGGAAACTCTATTTTCGGGTCCGTTGTTCTTTTGATTCTACTCGTGAATTCGATATCATTACTAAAAGCTCAAGAAGTCGGTAATGTTCAACTTACAACTATGTACATTTTTTTTTTTATTTTTTTCGTCGTTGATTTTAGTTCAGAAACTAGGGTTTTGCATATTTCTTGATAAAAAAACTAATTTTGTTGTTTTATTTGTAGAAAATGAAAGAGAATTCGATTATACGAAAGGGAGCGAGATGGGACCGGAGAGATGGGGAGACATACATTCAGAATGGATGGCTTGTAAGAACGGGACGATGCAATCTCCAATCGACATGGCCAACAAAAGGGTGGAATTAGTCCCTAGTTCAAAGAGGATACACAGAAACTATCAGCCTCAAAATGCTACTCTCCACAATAGAGGCCATGATATAATGGTACGTATGGCACATGTTAAATGTTTATCTGTATTTTCAATATAAAAACTCTTGTGAAAAAACAGTTTTTCTTAAACAATATGGAAATGTAAATTTTAGTAACCTGAATATTGTCTGTCCACTAGTTAAAACTATCACTTTTACTATTTAGTTGATTTAAGTTTAAAATGGACACAAGCTATAACTGTCATCCTAGCCTATCAGTTAAAACTGTCAGATTTGTCATACAATAATAATCAAACCATTTTCAATAAGCAAACCGACAGTTTAGATCTATAGTGACAAGGTTTCTTTATTTTTAATTATTTTTAGATGTTACTTATTTGAATAATTTGATTGCAGCTACAATGGGAAGGTGATGCTGGATCGATCATGATAAATAGGACTGAATTCAATCTTCAACAAGCTCACTGGCATTCTCCTTCCGAGCACACCATTAATGGCCGAAGGTATGCCTTGGAATTGCATATGGTTCATCGTAGCGTTGACGCTAACTCGAACCAGAGAATTGCTGTTGTTGCTGTTCTTTACAAGATTGGAACCGCTGACCCCTTCCTTTCCAAGGTACCTAACTCCGTTTTCTTTTCTTTTCTCTTATCAAAACAGAAAACGTTTAGCATCAATACTGCTTCCATTCGTAAATGAATGTTCAAATTTCATCCGGGGACACTCTAACAATGTTTAGTTTTAGTTTTGCAAGTATAAAGTGATTTTCTTGTTAAAAAAAAAACATTATTTTTGGACAAAAATATTGAAAATGTGCATTCATTAACTGACAGACAGAGTAACAACAAAATCTGCCATTTTTATGCAATTTTTTTTGTCCACATCCCTATAAATATGATCAATTGATCTTATGCTTTCAAAAAAAAAAAAAAAAAAAAACTAATGTGGGACTGAATATTGCATTTCAACATTGGTGGGCTGTTACCTTAACATATTTATATATTTGCAACATGGGCTGCTAGCTATATATGCTGATGATTTATCAATATTTATTTAGTAAACACAATAATATTAAGAAACAAGGTTGTTAGCAATGATCACCCAAATTTTGGAAGCTTGTTATTAGAATCTAACGGGCAAAGTTCTCGTCAAATAAAGCCGATCAAAATATTCATAAAAATATTGAGCGTAACAGTGGTAGTTTTGATGTAGTATCATGCTAAAAAATGTTAACTTTTTTATTTTTTATGTTATTATTTTAATAATATTTTTTTTTTAATTTCAGTTGGCTGCGAACTTATCTACATTGATAGACCAAGGCGACGAACATAGACACCCCGGGATTGTTAATCCGCTGGAAATTAAAATTAGTGGTCGAAGGTTTTACAAATACATCGGTTCTCTCACCGTTCCTCCTTGCACAGAAGGCGTAATTTGGACTATCAGTAAAAAGGTGAACACTTATTATGAGACAAATAAGATATACTATTTATTTATGTCTATTTCATATTGTATAGATATTGATCATATATTTAATTTTGAATTAATTAATGCAGATTAGGACGGTCTCAATTGATCAAGTTAAATTACTTCGAGAAGCTGTTCATGATGTAAGTGTTTGATTTGCAAGCATAATTACTTCAAACTGGCTAGTAATTAGTATTTATTTATTTATTTTTTTGGAAAAAAATCTAGTACTCCTTGCTTTAAATAAAAAAAAAACCCTAATAACTAATTAAACAATGATTATATGTAGGAATTAAGGTTCTGATTTTTTGCTTAATTTTAATTACAGTTTGCAGAGAATAACGCAAGACCAATGCAGTCGCAAAACCATAGAGAAGTCCATCTTTATGGCCCAGAGAGTAGAAGAGCTTAAGATAATTTATATAAATATTTTTTTTTCGAGAATATAATTTATATAAATATTAACAATAAACATCCATTAGTTATTATTGTTTGATTAATTTAATGTACGTTTTATTGGTAATAATCATTTTAATGGTAGGTCCATGTTGTAATCGGATGAGAAGAATTTGTGCCGTTGAGATCTATCTACATAAATTTATTTTGAATCGTTATTGCCAAATTTTTGTATTTAACACGTAAGACTCGTTATCACATGTTAAGCTAATTCATTGTGTAATAATTTATTCTTTCCGTTTCAAAATATCTGTCGTTTTAGACTTTTTCACACATATTAAGAAATGTAATTAATGCATATTAAGAAGACACATTTGCCCCTAAATAATTCAACTTTCTAGGTGATTAAATGCTTGCATGATAGATACTTTCACCATCATTAATAAGGGTATAATTAAGACAAAAGGGTTAAAGTGCATTGATAATAGTAAAGCGAGATATTTTGAAACAAATTTTTAATCCTAAAGTGACAAATAATTTGAAACGGAGGGAGTATCGATCAATTTTAGTGTAAATGCTGCACTTCTCCATATCCTCCCAAAATAAATTGTGTTTCTTTTTAAGCCAATTTTTCTTATTAAAATTTAGGGATTTTTACCAATAAGTTCCTGGGGAATGTGGTATTTACCAATAAAAACACAACATTTCAAATTCTACCTTAGGGTCCTTAGGTTCAAATTAATTTTACCAATAAATCCCTCGTACCTTTTAAATGGCAAAAATACCACAGCCCAAATTAAATCATCCAACACCTCTAACCTTTGACCATTTTGACCGTCACCTTTACATTTGACCACCACAGCCCACCGACGCTGACCGCCAACCACCACCGCCGCCGCCAGCAACCACCGTCGCTGACATCTGCCGGCCTCCACCTCCGCCACCGACTGCCGGCCACCACCACCGCCGCCTCTCCGGACCTCCGACCCCACCCACTGCAGCCGCCGCCGCTGACCGCCGCCAGTGACAGCTGCCGGGAACCACCTCCGCCACCTACCGCCGGCCACCACCACCCCCGCCGGTGACCGCTCCGCCTCGCCGGACCTCCGACACCACCCACTGCAGCCCCAAGTATTTTAAATAAAAATTATTTACTCTTGGTAGGGTTTGAACCCAAGACCTCTTGGTCTCACTACAACAAAAGACTTTTCCCGGCACTTTAAAAAGTACCGGAAATTGAAAAAAAGTGTCGGAAAAGCTATTCCCGGCACTTTTTTCGGCACTTTTGAAAGTGCCGGAAAAAGTGATGTCGGCAATACTTACCGGCACTTTAACAGTGCCGGGATTTCCCGGCACTTTTCAGAAGTGCCGGAATTTCCCGGCACTTTTAAAAAAGTGCCGCTAATTTAAATAAAATTATTTTTGAATTTACCCGGATTCGAACCCACGACCTCTTGCATACGAAGCACACCTTCTACCACTAGGCTAAATCATTTTTTGTTATAAATTTTCATATACAATTATTTGTTACAAAACAAAAACTTATATTAGGGCATTTCTATTATTGTAGTTCATAAAAATCTAATATAAGTAACAAATTAAAGTAAAGTTACATGAAAAATATGATTAAATTTAAAAATTAAATAAAAATTTCAAAACAAACATCTTGTTTTTAGCGGCACATTATAAAAAAGTGCCGGAAATTAGCGGCACTTATAAAAAGTGCCGGGAATTAGCAGCACTTGTTAGAAAGTGCCGGGAATTAGTGGCACTTTTTCCAAAAGTGCCAGAAATTAGCGGCACATATGAAAGTGCCGGTAAATAAGTGCCGGGAAAAGCCATTTTTGTTGTAGTGTCTTGGTTAAGACTCCTAACCACTATGCCAAGCTATTTCTTGTTCCATTAGTAGACTATTATATATTTAACACTACAACCTCACATTTGTTGTTTTTTTTTTTTTTTTTTGGTTAGGAGTATTAATTCTTCACAATTAGACAATTACTCATTTTTAATTAAAAAAAATGAGATAAATTTATTTCACAATTGTTTAAAGAGTATTTGACAACACATAGTTCTGAAAATGAGTATCCTTTGTAAAAACTGTGCGATGAATTTCTTAGTTGTTACACTCAACTCATGTGTTAACAACTGAGAAATAAATTTACCAGTTCTTATATTAAACTCGTGTGTGAATAACTGATAAATGAATATCTCATTTATTATTATATTAACAACAGAGAAAAATTGATAACTTACAAATGAATGTACCAGTTCTTGTACTCAAATTCATATGTGAATAACTGAGAAATGAATGTCTCATTTATTATATAATTAAACCGATAAATTGAGTCATCAATTGGGAAAAATGAGAGGTGATTTTATCAGTTTTTATTCAATTATAAATAACTGTTAAATGAATGTCTCAGTTATTATATTCAAATTAATGTGTGAACAACTGTGAAATGCATGTCTCAGTTATTAAAATGATTGTGAAAAATTGAGAGATGAATTTATCAGTTTTTAAAAATGAAAAAATGACATAACTGTGAAATCACACAACTGAGAAATCAGTTGAAAAATGATTTTACAAGTGAAAAGTGAAAATTTTATTTTTTAAAATTGTGAAATTAAAAATGATTTTTTTTTCAAATTTTTACAAGTGAAAAAATGAATTTTTTTTTATTTATAAAATTTGAATTATGTGTTGAGTGTACTTGTTTGATTCGTATTGTCGACACGATTAAAACAATGGTTTCAGATCATTTTTTCAGTTTATAGATTTTGAGATATGTCATTTTAAAATTTTAGGTGGGACTAAAAAAGAAAAAAAAAGAGAGAAACAGGAAGTGGCGGGGCTTCCTTCCAAACACAACAGGAAGAGAGAAAGAAAGGGAGAAATAGACATTGGGGCTGGGTGGGTAAGGGTATTCTGGTCCAGGAAAAGGGCTAAGGACTTTTTGATAGGTTTTTAAAATGTCTGTCCTTATTGGTAGTTTTTATTTGGTCTAGGGACATATTGGTCAAAGCCTCTAAAATTTAATGACTAATGTGGGGTGGCTAAATAGTAAAAGCTAAATCTCATAATTTGTGAGGTCTAGAGTTCTATCTCTCTCATTGCCTATTTGCTTGGACTTCAAAAAAAAACACTTAAAGATCCGTTATCACTTGTTAAGCTAATTATTTGTCATTTTAGAAAAATGACACGTACTGTTTGATTAATTTAATATACGTTTTTGTTAAGCAAGTAATTTGTGAGGTCTAGAGTTCTATCTCTCTCAATATATTTTATTTTAAAGTTATTGGGGGTATTTTTTTTCAAAAGCAACTGGCGGCTCGCATAGGTTTCGCAAGCCAAATAGATTCGTCTCACATCGTGAGACTGTCTCACGAAAGTTTTTGTCAGCTTGGCTTGATGTAAACCGCAGTTTTAAACATTTAGGTTAATGAAACAATCAATTTTTGTAATATAAGAGCAACCACAATGGGAGCTTTTTAGAAGCTTTTTATTTTTGTGAAAGAGTTTTTTTACCATTGTGAAACTCTTTAAAGAGCTCTTTGGCCAAAGAGTTTCTCTTTGTAGAAAGAGCTCTTTCATGTAGGTTTTACATTAATACTCACCAACTCCCTAAGTAATGAAAGATCTCTACCATTGTGAAAGTTTTTAAAAAGCTTTTTTATATACTAGCAATAACCCCGTGCGAAGCACGGGGTCTGTAGTGACGACGGATCATTTGATATTTTATAAATGTGAAATGTATTTTTTGTAAAATATTTTCGAAAGAGATAGATAGTATAAAGTAATAATATTTCAATGAACCAATTAGTAGTTTATAAACATAAGGAGGTATTTTTATAAAAGTTTTTATGGAGGGATAGAAAGTGTGCATGTTTCTATAAAAACTTAACTTATTACAATCAATCTGAAATTTATAATAAAAATTTATAAATTAATTAAAATATATTGAATAATTATCTCTTTAAGTGTTAAAAGACAAATGAATTAATTAAGTATTGCCATAAAAAATTGAATCACTAAACAATAGTAAATTTAATAAAAAAAACAAAAAAATAAATAAAAATAAAAAAAGAAGTTCTAATTGAAAATATATGTGGAGTTCAATTAATATAGTAACACATTTTTGCAACATAATACTTGAAATTGTATTATGTTGATATATACATAATCTGCATTAAAATCAAGATGAAGTAAATTAAGTATTGTCATCATGCCATGAATGATTACATTCACACTGCATTGACCTTTCAAATATTCCAACTACTCCAAAACATAATGATCTGCAGTAAAAAATCAAGAATGATTTAAAGTTAGTAAATAAAACAAAAATATATAAAACATAAATAAAACCCATCATTAACTCTGAAATAAATTTATGATAAAAACAAAATATATAAACATAGAAATAAACACATATTATAACAATAACTTTTAGGTATTCTCATTTTTTTATAAAATTGCAACAAAAAATTAATGTGAGGAAAAGAAATGCAAAAAATGAACTTTCATGTTATATAACCAAGAACTTGAGTGGTCAATTATATCAATTTAAAACATTCAATTTACAACAATAGAAAGACAAATGAATTACAAAAAATGTAAAATATTTTTTTCGTCCTAAAATGAACTCATTTTCTTTCTTAGTTAAGAATAAATTCAAACATTTTTTGGAGACAAAATTAGTATAACATACGTCAAGGTTGTGTTTTGAGCAATAGTATCAGAAACGCATTGCATTGCTTGGTTGATAAATATGTGCAACGGTGGCCGATTGCATGCGACAACTTTGCCTAACCTCCTTATATTTCAATCTTGAAAAGAGAAAGAGAGAGAGAAGAAAACAGAAAAATCACCAAAGAAAATTAAGGACATATATGTATTCAAAATAACATAATAAATTATGACAATATTATTATAAATAACTTTTTCTAAATAAGTTAATGAAATACACATGTTGATGGATAAAGTAAACTCATACTTTCTCCGGCCATCTCAGAATAAATATATTTTTTCTTTTGATGAAGAGAATAAATAAAAATTTGTTTTGGACGGAGGTAATAGTAAAATCGAAAGATAAGTAAAAATTCAATAAGATAATCTATGCAAAAATGTAGAGGTGAAACTTACTCACTGTTGCAATTTTTCTCAATCAAACTATTCTTCCTCATCAAATTTGTCTAAAAATGTTCTTCCCAACCCTAATGAAAGAAAAAGGAAAAAAATGTATGAAAATAGTTAAAGTCAAAATCATATAGTACGTAAATATAGAGAGAGAACGTTAAATAAATTGTGAAAACAAATGACATGAATGCATAAAGAAGAAAAGAGGTAGGAGGAAGTCTATAATGTCATACAACAATAAAAATGATTTTTTCCTTCTATTTTTTTTATATTCCCCGCAAAGACCATCTGCCTTCCAAAGTTAAGAGTCATTTGGATCTTTTTATCTTCAAATTAATGTTGGTATTGAATGGGGAAATGCAAAAGATATGTTTTAAATAAATATATCTAATCTTTCATATTCTTTATCAGGTGGTTTTGTAATTCATGCACCAACTTGAAACAATGCATGATATTCAAAGTCATTGGATTATGAAATTTGATTAGTTGGATACTGAAAAGTCACTTCTTAATGATCTTATTTTTTTATTCAAAGCCATTGAATTATGAAAATTTGATTAGTTGAAATTGAAAAATCACTTTTTAGTGATCTTATTGTTCTTTAATGCATCCACTACCTACCTAGTCTGACACTCTATATATAAGAGTATATATTCTATTATATATAATTCTCTTATTATAGAATCACTAAATTACCTAGTTTCATATCTATGGTTATTACCTTTTATTTTAACCTAGGTAGGAGAATGCCAAAAGTCTCCAAGATTGCAAAGGTCATATTACATGGCATTCTCTAAATCAAGAAAAACCCATTTGTGGCTTATGTGTCATTCCCATGGTTGATTTCACCAACTTTAAAATACTATATATACGTATAGATTTCAATCTATCTTTTCACTTTCTATCATTTAAAATCACTTGATAGTTAAAACTTTAAGTATTCCATCACAATTCAATGGCTTTGAATAATATGTAGTCTCTTGGAATACATAAACGGTTCAAAAGCAATTGAATTGTGAATTTGATCAGTTGAAAATTGAAAAATCACTTCTTAATGTTCTTGAATGCACCATGAACTACCTAGTCAAATACTACCTTATATATAAGAGTATATGTCTACCTAATCTAATTCTCTATATGTAAGATACATATTTTATTAGATATCAATATCTTCGTATAGAATCACTTATTTACCTACTATCATATTGATGGATGTGTTTTTACCCATCCAAATGATATACTTTTATGACTTATTAGATGCTCAACCTTGGATGTTTTGATGGTTTTTGGAGTGTTTATGAGTATAGGAAAGGAGCAAAAGAATGCACGGATTCTTATACGTTAAAGTGCGAAAAAGAAGGATAAAGAACGGACCAGAAAATAAAGATAAAGAGATGTGATTACTGATAAATCAATGCCATTGTATATTACTCGAAAAGAGCTTTCCAACGATAGTTTACACGTCCAAATCGGAGTTCGTATGAAGAAGTTATGGCCTCCGGAAGTTTACGCGTAAAAAGTACAAATCACACATTTGAGCTCTGAGTTGCCAAGAGGGCTGATCAAGTGGGCGGCTGCCCACTTTCCACTTGGGCGGCTGCCCACACAAGGACCATAGGGGAATTTTCCAGGGACCTTTGAGGAATTGTGCAAAATATATTGGGCTTTTCAGTAATTTCCAAAATTCCAAGGGCTTTTCTGGAATTTTTGGAGGACCTTTGGGGAATTTTTCAAGGACTTTTCTGGAAACTCAAAAATACCAAGGGCTTCTGGGGAATTCGACCACCAGCACTTTATTTATCATTTTTCAACAAGGAATCCTAGGGTTTTTCATATTTTTACACCTCCTTAGCCCTAGTATAAATATAACACTCCATCCAATTTATTTTATTCATACTTTGTACATACTTTTAGTCAAGATTCAAGGTTGTAATCAAGGATTCATCAATTAATCCAGGTTTTGATGTTCTTTAATTTACTCTTTGTTCTTGATTTTCTGAGTAGTTAAGTTCTTATTCATGGATTGGGAATAACTCTATTGAAACTCTATGCTAAATTGGGTTTAATTAAATATCATTCTTGTTCTTGTTCATTGAAATTGATCTTCATTCATTTAAAGATTTCAACTTTATTGTTAGATATTGTTGATCTTTAAATCATTAGGGTTTGAATTATTGCACTAGCGTGGATAGTTTTTACATTGACCTAGATTTCATTGAATAGATTTAATTGAAAACCTAGCGGAAATCAAAAGGGTCTAAAATCAATTGTTCTTTGAAACTTAATAAATTATTTGCGTGTGTTGTTGACCTAGCGGAATACATCACATAGGGGTAATAATAGGATTGCAATCCGGTGACCAGATCGTCCCAATTCTTAACTAAGTGAACGATTTCTTGAACAAGTTTGATAATCTTTATTTAAAAATAGCATAGAGTGGAAATAGTTGTGAACCCCAATCCGTGAATCTTTGTCATCTTGAATTCAATCCTTGCTTGCTTTGTGATCTTCAATCTTAGTTTATTTTTACTGTTTAGTAGTTAAAGTAGGTTAATCAAATTAAAAAACCCCCATTTGTTATTAAATCAACTTGTTTATCCACCAAGTCCTTGTGGTTCAACCCTTACTTTTGTATACTGCTGCTACGGCACTTGTACACTTGCAAGGTAATTTAATTAGAGATAGATTTTCTCCATCAAGTTTTTGGCGCCGCTGCCGGGGACTTGATTAGGTTAACAAGTTTGTTTAGGTAGTGTAAATATTTTTCTTTTGTTTTTCTTATTTTTTTTAGTTAGTTTTTTTTTTAGTATTTATTTCTTTATTGTATACTCAAAGACTCATAGAATGAACCAGTACAACATGTATGAGTCGTGTCTGAATTATGGATTTTATTCTCATACTACTAATCAGTGTCCGTTTAGGACATATTTTCTGAGTATTATCCACAGGTTCAAACAAGAAATTATTTCGAGTCATGGCAACCACAATATGATCCTCCCCCATACTCTTATAGTCAAGGGTGGGAAAATCATGCAAACATGACTTGGAATAATCAAGCGCCAACATACTGTGCCCCAATACCTCCACAACATCTAAAACAAGCATTGAAGGAGACTATGGAAAGATTATGTAAATATATATATTCATAAAAAACTTGTCTCCTTAATGTATGGAAGTGATGATTGTGAAAGGCAACAGAAATAGGAAAGCATGTCTCACCCCATGCAATTATATAAAAGTTCAAGTTTGGGGGTGAGACAGTGTGGGAATTTGGTGAGCGGAGAGTTTATCATATTGTGAGGATATACATATTGTAGAAGACTTCTTAGTCCACTTTCTTAACTTCGTATGTCCTTACCTTCATTTGTAACCGTGAACCTAGTTTCGCACATTTGTTGTGCTTAAAACTTTATGCCATATGTTCTTTCAATATCGGTAACCGGGTTGACAACTGTGTATACATGATTATGAGTGTCCTTGATTGGGTTGTGCAACATCATCATCATTTGTGAATTTAGAGCATTAACTAAAGTGATCCCATAAGCTAATCTTATTTGGTCGCATTGATCACCACTTCACTCATCCTATCATGCTGCGGTGGAAAATCAAACGAGTTAGTAGTGTGTATGTGTTGCAATTTGGTTTTTCAATGGTACCTATTTGATGACATTTTTTGTGAGAAACCCTGAGACTTTTGGCTAACGACTCCCATATGTATTGAGAACATCCCAAAAATATTTGTTTTTATTGTTTTTCAGATTTTGTAGTTTATAGTTTTATTTTTTGTTTTGTTTTACTCGAGGACGAGCAAAAGATAAGTCTGGGGGTATTTGATGGATGTGTTTTTACCCATCCAAATGATATACTTTTATGACTTATTAGATGCTCAACCTTGGATGTTTTGATGGTTTTTGGAGTGTTTATGAGTATAGGGAAGGAGCAAAAGAATGCACGGATTCTTGTACGTTACAGTGCGAAAAAGAAGGATAAAGAATGGACCAGAAAATAAAGATAAAGAGATGTGATTACTGAGAAGTCAATGCCATTGGATAGTATTCGAAAAAATATTTCCAACGATAGTTTACACGTCCAAATCGGAGTTCGTATGAAGAAGTTATGGCCTCCGGAAGTTTACGCGTAAAAAGTACAAATCACACATTTGAGCTCCGAGTTGCCAAGAGGGCTGATCAAGTGGGCGGCTGCCCACTTTCCACTTGGGCGGCTGCCCACACAAGGACCATAGGGGAATTTTCCAGGGACCTTTGAGGAATTATGCAAAATATATTGGGCTTTTCAGTAATTTCCAAAATTCCAAGGGCTTTTCTGGAATTTTTGGAGGACCTTTGGGGAATTTTTCAAGGACTTTTCTGGAAACTCAAAAATACTAAGGGCTTCTGGGGAATTCGGCCACCAGCACTTTATTTATCCCTTTTCAATAAGGAATCCTAGGGTTTTTCATATTTTTACACTTCTTTAGCCCTAGTATAAATATAACACTCCATCCAATTTATTTTATTCATACTTTGTACATACTTTTAGTCAAGATTCAAGGTTGTAATCAAGGATTCATCAATTAATCCAGGTTTTGATGTTCTTTAATTTACTCTTTGTTCTTGATTTTCTGAGTAGTTAAGTTCTTATTCATGGATTGAGAATAACTCTATTGAAACTCTATGCTAAATTGGGTTTAATTAAATATCATTCCTGTTCTTGTTCATTGAAATTGATCTTCATTCATTTAAAGATTTCAACTTTATTGTTAGATATTGGTGATCTTTAAATCATTAGGGTTTGAATTATTGCACTAGCGTGGATAGTTTTTACATTGACCTAGATTTCATTGAATAGATTTAATTAAAAACCTAGCTGAAATCAAAAGGGTCTAAAATCAATTGTTCTTTGAAACTTAATAAATTATTTGCGTGTGTTGTTGACCTAGTGGAATACATCACATAGGGGTAATAATAGGATTGCAATCCGGTGACCAGACCGTCCCAATTCTTAACTAAGTGAACGATTTCTTGAACAAGTTTGATAATCTTTATTTAAAAATAGCATAGAGTGGAAATAGTTGTGAACCCCAATCCGTGAATCTTTGTCATCTTGAATTCAATCCTTGCTTGCTTTGTGATCTTCAATCTTAGTTTATTTTTACTGTTTAGTAGTTAAAGTAGGTTATTTAAATCAAATTAAAAAACCCCCATTTGTTACTTTAGCACTAATTAAATCAACTTGTTTATCCACCAAGTCCTTGTGGTTCGACCATTACTTTTGTATACTGCTGCTACGGCACTTGTACACTTGCAAGGTAATTTAATTAGAGGGAGATTTTCTCCATCACATATCTTACCCCTTTATATATCTATGGTTATTACCTTTTATTTTAACCTAGGTAGAAGAATACCAAAAGTCTCTATGATTGCAAAGGTCATATTACATAGCATCCTCTAAGCCAAGATAAACTCATTTGTGGCTTATGTGTCATTCTCATGGTTGATTTCCCAACTTTAAAATACTATAAGTATAGATTTTAAAAGTGATTTGGCATATTGAAATTGTAAAAAAATATTTCCAATGAGCTTTAACCATTGTGGATGCTCTAATAGTTTCTTAATATCTCTAATTAAGCTGGTTTGTAGTTGGTTGTACTTATTAGGGAAAATGACAATTTAGGGTCCAAAGTTTAGGGGGTGTGTGCCAATAGGGGTCTGATGTATCAATTTTGTCAATTTAGGGTCCAAAGTTGCAAAAGTTGTGCATGTTAGGGATTTTTAACGATTCTGTTAACAGAATCCAGTTAAGTCAAACGTGTTTTGCACGTGGACTTAACTGAAGTTTGTTTTGAATATTTGGAAGGTTATATCGTCATTTCAGACAAAGAAAATTAATAATTTTTTTTTAAATATTAAATTTTATTTTCTTATATTAAATTAACTAATAATTAAAATGTTATTAAAATACTTTTTCCATAAATAAAATAAAATAAAAAATTATTTAGAATCACTATAAAATAAAATGTATAATTTTTAAAAAGAAAAAAGTGAAAAAAATGATATTAAAAAAAACACATAATTTTTTCAAAAAAGAAGAAAGTGGGGATCAAACATTTTTTTGTGTGTGGTGGTGGTTAGTATTGTTCATTATAAATATTAGTATTCTAATTATTTCATTTTTTCATAAAATTATTTAAATTTATTAATAATTTTCCTTGTTTATAACTTCATTTTTTTGTTTCCAAAAAAGAAAACCACTTTAATTTTTATTTGCTTTTTTTGATTTATTAGTATTTTTTTAATTAATTAAAATTATTCGAAAAAATAATAATAAGAGTAAATGACAATTTAGGTTCTACCTTATAAGGGATGTGTGAAATGACCCAAAGCCTAGATGAACATCCAAAACAAACTTCAGTTAAGTGCTTCTGTTACTTAACTGGATTTTCTTTACAATTTAGTCCAAAACCCTTAATTGACTAACGTTGTCACTTTTAGACCCTAAATTGACAAAATTGATACATCAGACCCCTATTGGCACACACCCCATAAACTTTGGACCCTAAATTGTCATTACCCCTACTTATAATTAGTGGACAACTGGAAACAATTGTCTTAAAACTTAGGGGTAATGACAATTTAGGGTCCAAAGTTTAGGGTGTGTGTGCCAATAGGGGTCTGATGTTTTAATTTTGTCAATTTATGGTCCAAAGTTAACAACGTTAGTCAATTAAGGGTTTTTGGACTAAGTTGCAAAGAAAATCCAGTTAAGTAACAGAAGAACTTAACTGGAATTTGTTTTGGATGTTCGTCTGGGCTCATTTCACACGCCCCTTATACAATGGACTCTAAATTTTCATTTACTACTATTATTATTATATTTTTGAATATAAAAATTAATAATAATTAGAATACTAATATTTTTAAAGTGTTAGCAAAGAATGAAGTTATAAACAAGGGAAATTAATAATAAAAATTAAAAAATATTTTAATGAAAAGAATAATAATAATTAGAATACTAATATTAATAATGAAATAGCACTAAACACCACCACCAAAAAAATTATCCAGGTCTCCACTTTTTTCTTTCCTAAAACATAAAGTGGTTTTTTTTTAATATAATGTTTTTTAATATATATATATTTTTTTTTACATTTTTTTATTTTTAAAAATTATACTTTTTATTTTATAGTGGTTCTAAACGAAAAAAATATTTTATTTTATTTCTTGAAAAAATAATTTCGGTAAATAACGTCTTAATTATTAGTTAATATAAGAAAGTAAAATTTAATATTTCAAATTTTTTATTAATTTTCTTCGTCTGAAATGACGATATGCCCGTGCAAATAATCAAAACAAACTCCAGTTAAGTCCATGTGCAAAGCACGTGTGACTTAAATGGATTCTGTTAAAAGAATCGTTAAAAAACCCTAACCTGCAAAGCTTTTGCAACTTTGGACCCTTAATTGACAAAATTGATACATCAGACCCCTATTGGCACACACCCCCCAAACTTTGGACCCTAAATTGTCATTTCCCCTAAAACTTATTAGTGTGAGATTGAGTTTACTTAATGTCCAACTGAACCTTACTATGTGACTTATGTCAATGCATCACTAATTCACTACAACTACTCTACCTACTCATATATAGCTGTTGTTATCATTCTAAAAAGTCATCAAATATTTTCACATCTTAAAAATATTTTATTAATGGGATATTTTGAGTATTTATTATACTCCCCCTGTCCCCAAAAAAATAGTCTCATTCTTATTTTTAATGGTGAACAAAAATGAATTTTGACCAACCATGATCTAATCATTTTTGTAATTGATAAATCATTAAGTGATTTCTCAATAACAATTTTTAGAATTTCATTGCGATCATTAAATTGACGCTTATGTTTGGTCAAAGTTTATTTTTGTTGACCATAAAAATTCAAAATGAGACTATCTTTCTAGAATAGAGGGAATATATACTTTGATAATCCCTGTCCCAAAATAATAATCCCTCTTTTCATTTATATTTTCATTTATGTGTATCTCAAAAAATAGTCATATTTTAAAACATAATGTGTTAAAATAATTGAGCTTTCAAACTTAAAACATTGGTATCCGAAGGCATTAATTAACTTGATGTTTTTAGTATAAGTTTGACTATTAATTTGTTTTCTAAAGCATCAAACTTAAATCAAACCGGCATAGTTTGACTGATGTTGGGCGTTTCGGGCCAAGCCCGTGGACAAGCTTTTAGCATACGGCCAGATCGGATCCGATCCGCGGACACACACAAAGCGGACGGACTTTGGCCCGTTTATCCGCAAACGGATACGAGCGGGCCGGATAAATCCGGATGCCCATCATCAAGTTTGACACATATTTTGCACCCCACTCAGCCTTCTAAACTAAATATTCCTTACAGTTACATAGTTATACTTTTAATACAGATTTGGATCAATAGAGTGACAAATTTATTGGCGTTCTGTAGTGGTCTCTGTAATGGTCGATCAGATTTGATTTGATCACATATCCCCTTTTTTTTTATTTATTATATGAATCAAATTAAGATTTATTAAGTTGAATAATTATGCCATTGGGTCTCATATTTTGTCCATTAATACAAACAAAAATGTGAAGGAAAAAAACCATGTCTTCCATCAGTTTTCACAGGAAGAGTGTGTGTGATATCGGCAATCTAACATGGGGAAAATATGGATCTTGATTGTGTTGGATAAACTTCATATCATTATCTACGGAACACTAATAATACTCCCCCGTCCCAAAATGATCTTCTCATTTGCCATTTCTCATTGTCTCAAACATTTCTTCACCTTTCTACAATTTAGGCTTAAAAATACGTAAACAAAACATGTTTAGCAAAGCAAGTGTTCATATCCTTAAAAAGTTTGAATAGTCAAACGCAAAGATCATTTTGGGACAAAAGTTTGAATAGTCAAACGCGAAGATCATTTTGGGACGGAGAGAGTATTTGTGAAGTGAGTATGCGGAAAGACTTGTATAAATAATGGTAACGGACCGAGTCCTCCGTGTATATGTGAAGAGAATGAACTGACTCTATCCCATCTAGTTGAGCATAGACGTGTCCAATTCCTAGCCGGAACCGTCTAACCGGCGGTTAACCGGCCGGTCAAAACCGGTCAAAACCGGCAAACCGGTTAACCGGCTAACCGTTTCGGATGTTAACCGGATGGGGCCGGTCCGGTTAAGTAACCGGTTGGACCGGCGGTTATAACCGGCGGTTAGACCGGCGGTTACCGTTTAACCGGTTTTTCCAGAAATGCCAGTGTGGCCCCTCCCCAACGGCTAGTTGACCAGAAAGGTCCAAAACGGCTAGTTTGTCAGTTTTTGGCCGTTACTTTTCTGACCAAAAACGGCTATAATGCAGAAAAAAAAAAAAAAGTTTTTTTCCCAGTTTTTTGATACTATAAATATCCCCTCCCTCCTCCCAATCTTTTCCCACAATTCTACCCTACCTACTTCTCTCCATATTTCTCTCTCTACTCTTCAAAGACTCCAGTTAATTTTCAAATTTCAGTTAGTTTCCAGTCAGTTATTTAACAAATTCCAGTTAGTTTCCAGATTCCTGTCAGTTATTTAACGAATTCCAGTCAGTTTTTTAACGGTTCCAGTTAGTTTATCAGTTTTCAGTTAGTTTTTTTCAGACTTCCAGTCAGTTTTTTAACGGTTCCAGTTAGTTTATCAGTTTTCAGTTAATTTTTTCAGATTTCCAGTCATTTTTTAACGGTTCCAGTTAGTTTTATCAGTTTTCAGTTAATTTTTTTCAGATTTCCAGTCAGTTTTCTAAGGTTACAGTTAGTTTGTCAAATTGTCAGTTTTTAGTTAATTTTTTCCAGTTTTCCAGTCAGTTTTTAACGGTTCCAGTCAATTTTTTAACGGTTCCAGTCAGTTTTTTGACATTTTCCAGTTAAATTTCAAGATTTCAGTTAGTTTTCCAGATTTCAGTTCAAAAAATGTCTTCATCTCGAAATCTTGGCAAGTCTCATGTTGATTCTACCTCCCAAAACCAAGATTTTGATCAATTTTTTGAGGAACCCTTTGTTGAAAATCAAAATGAGCAAGGGACGGAAGAAAATGTTTTTGAAAGTCAAAGTGGTAGAGGCGGCCGAGGCCGAGGTCGAGGTGGTCGGAGTCGCGGACAAGGACAAGCACAACAACGTCAACCACGAGAATCTAGATCCGACATTTTTGCCATCCATTTCCAAAAAATACAAATTGACCCCAATGACCATATCCATTTCAAAGCGCAATGCAACTATTGTCCAAAATGGTACGGCTTTAAAAAGGGTGGAGGGTATGGGTCAATGAACGCGCATATGTCATCAAAACATCCCGAAAAACTTGGGATTGAGGGCGATCAATCTCAATTACAATTCAATCCAATTGCTCAAGGTCAAGGCCAAGGTACGTCTTCGATATTATTTAAATTTAATAATATCTTTTATAGGAAAGAGTTGGCCAAATTTGTGTGTGTTAAAGGGCTTCCTTTAATTTTGCGGATGATGATTTTTTTCAAAATTTTATTAGACTTTCTTTAAATCCATCCGGTCATAAAGTGCCACGGTCGACTCTAGTACGCGATATTAAAATGGTGGTGTCGGAATATAAATTAAAATTAATTGAGGATTTAGCAAAATTAAATCATAGAGTTTCAATTTGTGCCGATGGTTGGAGTGATCATTGGCTTAGAAATAGTTATTTGGGTGTTACATGCCATTGGATAGATAATTCATGGACTATCCAAAAAAGATTAATTGCATATGATAGTTTTGAACCACCCCATTCCGCGGAAAATATTTGTAGAAAGTTGCACGGCGTTTTGGCAAAGTATGGTCTTATTCAAAAAATATTCACTATTTCATTCGACAACGCTAGTGCTAATACCGCTAGTATACCGGAGTTGAAGCTTATTTGTCAACCGTCACTTGGGGGTAAGTTTTTTCATATAAGATGTTTATGTCATATAATTAATTTATGTGTTAAAGACGGTTTGGATGCGTTGGATATATATGTTAAACCCATTAGAGATGCTCTCGTTTTTATTGCAAAAAAAAATAGAGTAGAGTTACAAGAAAATGGATCAATTTTTTGAAAAGTAAGGGTTTAAATGAATTTTTTTTTTCTATGGATGTTCCGACTAGGTGGAATTCCACCTATACAATGTTAAAGGATGGTTTTGAGTATAAAGAGCTTCTCATGGAATTTTTTCTTCATTTGGGTACGGACATCCCTTTATTTGCTTATCATTGGAACGCTTGCATTAATTTATGCCAATTATTAAAGATTTTCTTTACCGCTACCGAGGCTTTGTCGGGAGTTTATTATCCAACTTCTTTTTGGTACTTGAGCAATGTGGTGCAATTGTTCGAAGTTTTAACATGCTAGCAAGTTGCGACGTTTTGGGCCCAAGCATTATTGAAATGAGGGTAAAGTGGCTAAAATATTTTGATACTATTCCGTCTCTATTTTTGGTTGCAAAATTATTTGATCCCCGTGTTACATTGGACAACCTAGAGGCGATAGTAAAGTTTTATTATGAGAATTTATACCCAAATGGGGACGGAGTACATGAAAGCCCGGCGATTATTGTTCAAAATACAAAACAAGATTTGGTGACTCTTTATAATGAGTATAATGCAAAGTATGGAAATCCTTCTCAACAACAACAAGAACCCTCATATACTAATCAAGATTTTGCTACACAAGAAGATGGTGGCTCACTTTCAATCCATATGGATTTTTTGACGACTTGTTTTCCTCAAAACGTCCTAGAATGGCTTCTTCTTCTTCTTCTTCTTCTACCATTCCTTACGAGTTGGAATTATATTTCAACTCCAATTTTGATTATGTACAAAACACTTCAAATAATTCTAAATTTGACGTTTTGAGGTGGTGGGCACAAAGGCATGAAAGTTATCCCATACTCTCTTTAATTGCAAAAGAAGTCTTAGCCGCTCCCGCTTCAACGGTGGCGGTCGAATCGGCATTTAGCGTGGGAGGAAATGTTTTGGATGCAAGACGTTCCCAACTAACGGTTGATAATTTGGAAAATCAACTCTTACTTGGTGATTGGATTAGAGCGGAAAAGAGAGAGCAAGATATGCCTTATGAAGAGGATATACAAGATCCACGATATCAATACGACTTGGAAGGGTCTACGGGAAGTTCGGAAGGGGAA
Source organism: Campanula takesimana (assembly GCA_026119855.1). Lineage (NCBI taxonomy): Eukaryota > Viridiplantae > Streptophyta > Magnoliopsida > Asterales > Campanulaceae > Campanula > Campanula takesimana. The sequence goes on from JAOWBW010002065.1 coordinate 28,412, forward strand.
GGCAATTAGAAAGTTTTTTTTTTTTTAATGTTTACAATAGTTTTATTTTAGTTTCATTGTAATAGTTAAGTTGAGGTAAAGGTTCCATTATGTCCTCCCTTAATTATAAAAGGGCAAGGTTTGGTTGTCCCCCTCTTTGTAATTTTAATTTTAATTAATAAAATTTAAGGGTACCGTCCATTTTTTTAAAAAAATACACTATATTTCTTGAGTATTTTTTGAAAAAAGCTCAAAAAAAATCTTTTGGGTTTCAATTTAAATGCTAACATATTTTAAAGATTTTTGAAAAAAATAATTACATTTTACAAGTTTATTACCATCAATTTAACTGTAAATACCCCCTCCCTCCTCACTATTTTTCACACTACTACCTCAAAAACCCTTTCTCTACAATATAAATCTTTCTCTACAATCAAACATCCCCAAGTTTATTACTTTTTTCGTTAACTTTCTAACGAAATGGCTTCCAATTCAAACAATGAGAGGGTGGGACAATTTACTATTATGGGGAGGCATTTTACAATCAAACATCCCCAAGTTTATTACTTTTTTCGTTAACTTTTTTCGTTATTTTCATATTTCCAGTCAGATTTTTAACGATTCCAGTTACTTTGTAAGGACTTCAGCCAGTTTATTCAAATTTTCCGTTAGTTTTTTGACATTTTCAGTTAAATTTCCAGATTTCAAGTCACTTTTTTTACATTTTCAGTTTTTTTTTTTTTAAAAAAAAAGGTTACAAATTAGGCGGTTTAACCGGTTAACCGCCTAACCTTAACCGTTATATCCGGTTAGCCGGGCCGGTTCCGGTTGGTTCTATGTTACATTTTCAGTTTTTTTTTTTTTTAAAAAAAAGGTTAAAAATTAGGCGGTTTAACCGGTTTAACCGGGTTAACCGGTTAACCGCCTAACCTTAACCGTTATATCCGGTTAGCCGGGCCGGTTCCGGTTGGTTCTATGTTACATTTCTAACCGCCGGTTATAACCGGTTAACCGGATTGGACACGTCTAGTTTGAGCACAACTTTATGGTGGAGTGATCACAAAAGTTGATGGCATCCAATTTGCCTTTCTTTTTAAATTGCTTGCATAAGTAGTTGCAACTTTCCAAGTGGTTAACTGAAAGCACTTTGGAAGAATAATTACTTTCTCTTTCTCCGTCTTTAAATAAATGTGTAAGAGATACTCCCTCCTGTTGGGTGGCAACCCAAAGTCCCACATCGGCAATTGAGGAAACAATTGCAAGGTATATATATGGTGGGGTTCCCCTTGTGCGACATAGCGAATCGAGTCTTGCAATCGAGGGCGATGGTGTTTCGCGGGCGGTTGGTACAAGCTTTCGCCGATATGGGCAAGAGGAAACACTGCGGGCCATAGCGGTGTGGTCCTTGGTTTGAGGGGAGGATTGTTGGGTGGCAACCCAAAGTCCCACATCGGCAATTGAGGAAATAATTGCAAGGTATATAAGAGCACCCACCCACTTCATTAGTATGAGGCCTTTTGGGAGCTGACCCAAAAACAAATCCGTGCGGGCTAGGCCCAAAGCGGACAATATCATACTAATGTGGGAAAATGGTGGTGGTGGTCGCGGTCCCTACAAGTGGGATCAGAGCCATGGTTCGAATGGGCCCGACCGGGTGGACCATGTGTGTGCTTTATATGGTGGGGTTCCCCTTGTGCGACATAGCGAATCGAGTCTTGCAATCGAGGGCGGTGGTGTTTCGTGGGCGGTTGGTACAAGCTTTCGCCGATATGGGCCAGAGGAAACACTGCGGGCCATAGCGGTGTGGTCCTTAGTTTGAGGGGAGGATTGTTGGGTGGCAACCCAAAGTCCCACATTGGCAATTAAGGAAACAATTTCAAAGTATATAAGAGCACCCACCCACTTCTTTAGTTTGAGGCGTTTTGGGAGTTGACCCAAAAACAAATCCGTGCGGGCTAGGCCCAAAACGGACAATATCATACTAATGTGGGAAAGTGGTGGTGGTGATCGCGGTCCCAACAACTGGTATCAAGAGCTTTGGTTGGACGATCAAAGGGGTTTATCAAGTAATCAAGAATGGGCAATGATAAACAAGCGGTGGAGAAATTCGATGGGTCTGACTATGGATATTGGAGGATGCAAATAGAGGATGTCTTATACGGTAAGGATCTCTATAAGCCTCTAAAAGGAGTCAAGCCGGAAAACGAAAAACAGGAAGACTGGGATCTTATGGATCGGAAAGCCTTAGGGGTGGTTCGATCTACTTTGTCGAAGTGGATCGCGAAGACTACCAAAAAGGCGAAAACCACCAAGGAGCTATTGGATTATCTTACTGAGAGATTTGAAACTCCATCTGCTGCGATCAAAGGGTTTATCAAGTAATCAAGAATGGGCAAGGATAAACAAGCGGTGGAGAAATTTGATGGGTCTGACTATGGATATTGGAGGATGCAAATAGAGGATGTCTTATACGGTAAGGATCTCTATAAGCCTCTAAAAGGAGTCAAGCCGGAAAACGAAAAACAGGAAGACTGGGATCTTATGGATCGGAAAGCCTTAGGGGTGGTTCGATCTACTTTGTCGAAGTGGATCGCGAAGACTACCAAGAAGGCGAAAACCACCAAGGAGCTATTGGATTATCTTACTGATAGATTTGAAACTCCATCTGCTGCAAATAAGGTTGATTTGATACGCAAGATGGGTAGTTTCAAGATGCAAGAGGGAGGATCCATAGCTAAACACATCGATGAGTTTATGGATATTATAGACTCATTGGCTGCGTTGGAGATTACTTTCGGTGACGAGGTTCATGCGTGCTTATTGCTAGCATCCTTACCAGGAAGTTGGAGCGGAACGGTGACAGCGTTAAATGCTTCAGCGGGTAAGAACAAATTGAAGTATGATGATGTTAAGGACTTCCTTTTGGGCGAGGAAAATTGCATAAAGAAGTTGGGAACACTGTCTACTTTGGGATCGGTCTTGGCTGCAACTAGCAGGGGAAGGCCGGGTTCTAGCAATAAAGGGAGAACAGGGTAAAGGGAAAGTGTAATTGGGGGTGGGGATCAGTCTGCGGAGAACAAAGAAATACCAAGGGTTGCAAGAGGATCGGTAGAGTGCTATCATTGTAAGGAGTTAGGTCACTACAAGAGGGATTGTCCCATGTGAGGGGATAAATCGGCGAATGTGATAATCGAAGGTGATGATGTACTGATTCTGAGCGATAGTAGTGCGCTAGAATCATGGGTGCTGGATTCGAGGCATCATTCCACTCATGCGGGCATGCAGGGGCGATGGAAAATTACACTTCCGATGATTTCGGAAAGGTCTATCTGGCGGATGGCGAGCCTTTGGAAATCAAGGGGAAGGGGGATGTCAGAATAGGAGCATCATACGGGAAGGTCTTACATCTACACGGGGTCAAACACATTCCGGGTTTAAAAAAGAACCTGATATCAGTTGGGCAGCTGGGGAAGAAGGTTACACGGTAACTTTTAGCTGCAAAAACTGGGTTTTACCAAGGAGGATTGTGAGATCGCTCGGGGTAATAGGGAAGGAAGATTGTACTTGACAAACACCAAGGATAGTATCGCGGTGGCTCAGCCAAGGGTGATACGGATTTGTGGCACTGTCGATTGGGTCACATGGGTGAGAAGGGGGTATCCCCGGTAACTTCTCAGTTTGGTGCGTCATATTACATGACATTCAACAATGGTAGGGAGTATGAGTTCAGGGATTTTAAGGGATACGGTGATGCAAAGGAAATTTGCATGGATATTCTAGACTCGGGTGGGAGCGGACGGTTCATGATGACCAAGGACAAGGGGTCACTGAAGATGAACCAAATACTCCAGAACCGGATATTCCGCTGCACAGATCTAACGGTGAGTGTAGATCGGAGGCAAAGGCTCCAGGTTTATCAATCAAGGTTAAGTTAAAGCTGGTATAGCTTCAACGGGGCATGGAGAATAGGGGAGGAGGACGGCACTACCATGATCGAGGTGAGCACTATGGCACTAAGGATGAGTTGAAGACGGATACGGGGCTTGAATACACGGGTTGATCTCTAGGTGGAGATTGTTGGAGTTGAGATCTTAAAGGAAACAATGGAGAAGAAAATCTGCACAGGAGAGCGAGCGGGCGCCTGGTCCTGATCAGAAGAATCAGTCTTTGGCGGAAAGGTAAGCGGGCGCTCGGTGCCGCGTCAGGAATTCGGGATTGAGCAGTATTTTCGGGAATTCTCATATGTTTAGGTTTAGGACTCTTTTTAGGTTGTGTATTTAAGTAGGGTTCCGCCCCATAACTCATTGTAACTCCATATTTACATATTATAATGCAAGATCCTAGCTTGGTAGTGCCCCCAGACGTAGTCAAACATATCGAACTGGGTAAACAATTTCTTGTGTTCTTTTGTATTTTGCTTTGGTTATTATTTCTTGTGCTTGTTTATGGTGCTGAGTTTTCTTGCGATTTGCTTGGGTGTTGGGTGTTGGAGGGCTTATTCCACAACACCTCCGTCCCACCTCACTTGACACCCAAGAGGTGGGCACAATAACTAAGGAAAAAGAATAAAAATAAGGAAAATGTGTGGTAGAAATGAAGAGAGAGAATGAGTGAGGTAAATAGTAGTGTTGATTGAATAAATTGAGTGGTGGAGAATGAATAGAGAGAATGAGTGGTGGGGTAGAATGAATATAAAATTATAAAAACTATGCCATTTTGGGAAGTGTCAAGTGAGATGGGACAGGCCAAAATGGAAATAAGTGTCAAGTGGGGTGGGACGGAGGAGGGAGAATTTGAGAAAAGCTATATTTTAAGCATTTTTAGTAGCATAAGCACATAACAAATTTTTATGCTCTCAATCTTTTGCATTAGAGTGTGAAATGTGAATGGAAACTATACTTGGTGTTTGATGAAAGAGGATTTAATAACTTCTCCAAAAATGAACATTCATTTTGGACATTTTCCATTTATTTTGTAAAAATGAACATTTAGGAATCAATGGAGTATATATTTTTGTTTGAAAATTAAAACTATCCTGAAATGAGGGGTCTTTTTTTTTTCAGAAAATTTTGGGGGAAAATGTTAAAAAAAGACCTGTTTTAAAACGCGTTTCCCCCTAATGTTAAAAAAAGACGTGTTTTAAATATACGGACTTGGTGTTTTAAGGCCTAACTCACTGTTTTAAAGCCAAAATTTGCTATTTTATTTTCTTGGTGTTTTAATGCCTAAACTTGCTATTTTAATGCCTAAACTTGCAATTTTATTTTCTAGGTGTTTTGAGGCCTACACTCAATATTTTAAGGCCTAAACTCGCTGTTTTAAGGGTTAAACCATATTAAAAAACAGGTCTTTTTTTAACATTAGGGGAAAACGTATTTTAAAACAGGTTTTTTTTTAACATTATGGGGAAACATCAACTCTTTTTTTTTTAAGCAAAGTCACGAAAATGATCTTCTTTTGATATGCATGCGCTTGTATTACAGTGTGCTCATTATAGGAGTATTCTAAATTTACCACGGAAAATGCTTTAAATAATTCCTTAATTCCTTGAAAACTCAATTAAACACTTAATTATTATGCAAAATAATAAAAAAAATGTATATTCACTCCGTCTAACAAAAAATAAATATAATATTTTAATTTTACATTAATAGTTAAAAAATAAATCTGACGAGTGGATATACTCTATTAGGGATGACAATTTGTCCGAACCCACTCCGTATCCAGGACGATCCGCTCCGCAGCGGGATGGGTTTGGTAGACTTTTTTCAAAACCCGGCGGGTCACGGGGCGGGTTCAGTTTCACAGCTCAACCCGCGGGGCCCCACCCCGCCCCGTATACTAATATATATGCTTAATTACTATAATGTCCCTAGCCATTTCAATTATTACCCCCAGTCCCTTATCCTATTTCATATTGGCATTAACCCACGCGGCTTCTCTCTCTCTCTCAAATCGATTCCTAGGGTTAGATTAGAGGAGTGTGAGATGCGGCGCTAGAGAGAGAGAGACATCGACAATTCGACATCAGACTTCCACTCCGCCGGCCGCCGCTTCCAAGTCTTCCTCCGGCCGCCGCTTCCAGGTCTTCCTCCGGCCGCCGCTTCCAGCAACTTCCTATTCACGGGATAGAACGGTAAGTAAATCTCTCTCCTCTCTCTCTCGATTTGTCAATTTCTAGGTTAGAAATTCAGTAATGTTCAATTAGGAGGAAAAATATCTTTTTTAGGCTGATTATGTTCAATTCGATTGTTTCTTCAATGGAAATTGATTTTTTAGGCTGATTAAGGGTGGCTGGGCTAGCTAAAGCCAAAAAAAAATAAAATGATTTTGGACATGCGGTGCGGGGCGGGTTCGGTACTAGGGAGTTCTTTGAAGGGCGGGTACGGTTTTGGTCAAACCCGCCCCTTATCCGCCCCGTTGCCATCCCTATACTCTATTGGCATGTATGTGCAGAGGTGCTAAAGTCAGGTCACTTTTAGATGGTTTGTCCATGCATGTCTAAAATACCTGAAATGATTTGTACAAAATATAAGCAGTAACAGGTACCACATGGGAGAGAATTTAAAGTTTGCATTTGAATGTACAGTATATTTATTTATAAGCCCTATTGATCTTCGATTGGATTCGAAATTCACTGGTAACCGTAAGTGCAGAACGTGGTGTTACCACAAGTGCTGCCAACACTGTCCCAATATACTCGACAGACAGTCTGGGAATATATTTGAATATTTGCTTCATAAATATAATTGTTGTACTAATGTCTAATATTGTGCAAGTTTAGTGTTTATTGTTGGTCCAATTTTCAGGTATACTATGGTTGAGATGCTAGAATAATGCAAGGAATGTAAAAGAAGAGTTTATGGATAAAGTTGATTTTATTCATAAACACATGTGGGAATTATAGCAAGAGGAAAACGTGGTATTGGGCTTGTTCAAAGGCTGAGTTTGTTCAAGGAGAGTACAAGCTATTATTTTCAGCTCAAAGGTACAAGAAAGAGAAGCAAAGACTTAGGCATCAAGAAGTTTGTTCCTGCAATTTAGGACATGTGAAGAAACTCTTCCCCATGGCTCGGCCACTCCTCTCCCACCTCTCCACCACGTTTGTGACCAACAACCCAGCCATATTTGTGTATTCCCCAAGTATTTAAAGCCTATAAATAGCAAGGAGGATGAAGATTGAAAGCAAGCAACTACACAACACATCCTTGCACAAGAAAAGCCTATACACTCCTTGGTTCCGATAAACCCCGTCTTCCCAAACCTATTTCCATTCTTATAATCTTTGATTATAGTTTATAGTTTGTCTTGGCTAGGATAGGGTCTCGTGTATAGACTTAGTCGTTCCATAGAGCTTAAATTGTAATAGAAATAGGGAACTCTCGGCCTTGTACTTAATTCATATTTTAGTAAAGGTCTCGTCTTTTGAGGCATCCCTCAAGATATATAATTTATATATCTTGAGAAAAATAGTTCTTGTGTTTTTATTCCGCTGCAAAACTCTTTTTCAGAAACTGTTTTCTGCTCGTATGTGTAAGTGTTGCCCCAAGTGTTATCATTGCTCTGCCAACACCTTTGATAACACTTTCTTAACAATAAGCCATCGTTACGCTTTTTCAGTAACTAATTATAATGTGAGACCATTTAGACACCGAAAATGTCTCTATGATACACGGTGAAAAACTCGGAAAATATGTTTTTACCCTAAGTTAGCGTAAAACGTCTTTTTAAAAATGATGAGGGTGGCACTTTTTGTAATAAACGCAAAGTTGTTTGCAAAACACGCGTTGATATTTTTGTAAATAACTGTCGCATATCGTAAGTATCAGTGCCAGTCATTTATACTGGCACTTAGGACACTACCACTGACACATTTGATAAGTGTCAATATCAATGTTTATAAGTGCCAGTGTAATGGCTGACACTTTTAAACATTAACACTGACACTTATGAATAGTGTCAAAGACAATGTTTATAATCGCCAGTCCAAATCACTGGCATTTTGTAATATCAACACTGACATTTACATGCTTTCCAGTTATTTACAAAAATGTCACCACGCTTGTTTTTAAAAACAAGCGTCAGCGTCTTTGCAAAAACACATTTTAATTTCGAATCATTAAAGTAAAACACGTTTTTCATAAGACCTACTCTTTTTACATAATAAATGTTATATTTTTTTAATTCAAAAATAGTGTTGAAATAAATAAATAATATAATGCATTTTTTATATTTTATAGTACAAATAATGTACAAACAAATAAAATATATTCTTTAAAGAGTTTGGTAGATTGACCGCTCCTAAATGAATGTCAAAAAAAAAATCGTTTTAAAAGATATTTGAAAATTTCTACTTTTTATTCACTGGTAGCAAGAGTTTCATATATATTTTTATGATCATCTTTCTAAATATTTAGTTTTGCATTATAAAGATCGATCAGTGAAAATAATTGGTTGTAAACGAACATTCAAAACACATTTTTTTTTTTTTTTTAAAAATTCATTTCAAATCACATTTTTTAAAATGAATATCATTTAGACAAGGGGTATCATGTTTGGCGAGTAAAATTTGAGGGAAGATAAATAGGCTAAATCCTTCCATTCCACCAACAAAAACAATATTGGGGAAGTCTTGTTGGAGACGATATCACATATGAGACGGATTTTGATGAGAGAAAAATGGGTTTGCTCGCCCCGCCCCGCTCATGGGGGCACACCCATTTACTCTTTTAACTAACGAGATTCATCTCACGTGTGAGACCGTCTCACATAATTTTTTGTTAACAATATTAGTCCAAGTTGTAAAGAATACATCATCAGCATGTCCGACATCGACCGCCAACATCGACCGCATGTCCGACCGCACCATCGACCGCGCAACATCGACCGCACCATCGACCGCATCATCCCACCCGAAACATCCGGATCACATGATCCGGACCCACAGGATCATTCCATATCATAGTTTTTTATATTTAGTAATATCTTCATTTCAAATGTAAAGATTGATATTATCTCTTGTATAGATTAGGAGATTGTGCATATCCTCTGTTAAGAAACCCTAGGATCACTTGTATATATATTGTGTAACTCTATCAATGAAAAGTATCTTTTGCCATTTTCTCTTTACAAGTCATGTGGCGAAGTCTACACCCTTTGAGGCGGGTGCTTGGACCCCATGACTTTTCAAAATTTTCACAAATTTAACCCTTTACAATTTTCGAATTTACTATATTGAATTGACCCCCCTGAAAAGAAAAATCCAAGGGGGTCTAGATTCGCCACTGGTCCAAGTGTCAAACTCAATTTTCTTATCCTCCCTTTAAAGAACTCATCTTTTCTATAATTATGAAATATTGGTTTCTAATATTAGACTTCCTAATAATAATTTTCTTTTTTTTTTAAAAAAGTAAATCCCCACTCCATGTTTTATAGAGTGGTAGAATG
>JAOWBW010002065.1:37937-87682 GCA_026119855.1 Campanula takesimana
ACGACCGGACTAAATGTTGGGTATGCTTATTATAAACCACTCCTATTACCTAGATTTGATTGATCCCATAACCTAATTTTTATCTTTTGTGGACTTTATGATATATTGTAAGAAGTTTAAAACTTCATTCTTAGAATAGTCCACCTTGATAGTATAGGCTTTAGATTGATAGGCTGGAAATTTTCTAAGTCTGGAAAAATGAGGTAGGTCCATTGCCTACCGCATGTAACCTACCGCATAACCAAGGTGCCGCATTCTCTATGCTTGCCGCAGATAACCTTGCCGCATGGTTTCATCCTACCGCGTGAATCTCTACCGCATGGAACCATGGTTGAAGAAACTCAAGATGGTTCAAACTTAACCATGGTCACACTTGTGTCTTTACCTTGGTTAGTTTTGAACGTTGCAAATTCAAATTTCAAATTTGAATACAACTGTCATCATAGTACAGTTGGACCACCATGACTCTGCAACAAAAGGACAACTCAGACTGAGCTCCATTAGATTTCAACAGCTCATTGTCCTTCAACTTGGACCCCAAGTATTTCTAACGGCTAGTTTCTCCATCAAGGCTATAAATAGACCTTGAATTCTTCATTGAAAGACGCTGAGATTCTAAGAGAGAAATTGCTGTTAAAATTCTTGGTGATTGAAGATCATACTCAAGATTTCCAAAATCCTTTGAATCTTCAAGCACTCAACCTTCAAGTCTTCAACAAATCTCCAGCAACCTTCAAGATCAAATCTCAAGCCTCTCAACACAAGATTCATTAGGCTCTAAAATCATATAGATTTCAAAGAGCTCTTGATTCTTACACACACACTCACCCCGATTGATCAATCACATAGATTGAATCATTAGGATACACTGGTCTAAGTCTAGGATTGTTCTTCATAGAAAATAGGAGTTAATTCAGTTCTTCATCTTTGTAATCTGTACTCAAGAGAATTAATACATCCTCCATTCAAAATCCAAGACTGACCATCTTGGTAAAGGACGTAGATCTTTTAACAGATCGAACCTTTCCAAATCATTGTGTCATTTACTTACTGCACTTTACTTTCTGCAAATTTACTTATTGTTCATCTTGTTCATATTGCTCTTCACTTGTTCATATTAAATTTTGTTTGTCTTTTAGTGTTTGATCTTTCAGATTTAAGAACAAGTGTGAATTGTGTTTGTTTGTCTACCTCATTGCCTAAGTTAAAATCTGACTAACTTATTATTTGCCAAAAATCTCCAAGACACAAATTTTCAATCTTTCAACCTACCTCACCTTAACCTACCGCACTACTACCTACCGCATATACATCTACCGCACTACCTACCGCAAAAAACTAACCTACCGCATTGAACTTATCAAAACCAACTCTTAACTTGTTTCAACGAAAACTTCCGCTGTGCATTTTATACTTGACCGTGTGGTTTTTATCTACCGCAAAACTCAAGTGTAAGCATAAAGGTTGAATTTTGAAAAAGGGTTGAAATTTTAAATAGGCTATTCCCCCCCCCCCCTCTAGCCTCTTTTCATACCCTTGTTGTGTCTCTGGGACCAACAAGTGGTATCAGAGCAAACACCTTTATAAAACTTCTGTTTTTCAAGCTTAACAGCTTGGGTGCCGATTCAAAATGGCAAGTCAGAAAACTATGGCAACGGTTAACTTCACTCACGTTCCAGCGTTCGACGAAGATAATTTTGACGTATGGAAGCACAGCATTCTAACTCAGTTCTACTCCATGGACGAGCAACTTGGTGATTGTCTAACCATTGGACCATACTTCCCAATGAAAGCTAATCCGGATCCAGAAACCAATGGTGCAAATCCGACTATCAAGAAACCAAAAGCTGAATGGACCGATGAAGAGAAAAGACTGGTTGGAATGGATGTGAAAGCAAAAAGTATACTTCTAAGTACCTTGAGTACGTCACAGCGTCGACAGATCATGGAATGTTCTACTGCAAAAGAACTTTGGGATGCAATTGAAGATTACATCGAAGGAGATCAAGCTTGCAAGGAAAGCAAAAAGTTTGCAATTCAAAGAAGATTCAACAACTTTGCTAAGATCCCGGTGAATCTCTAAGAGCCACTTATGATCGTTATTGTGAGATCGTAAGTACTTATACAGCACTCGGAAAGAAGCTTACCAAGAAAGAAATTAATGTTAATTTTCTTGCCGCTCTTGGTTCGCAATATCTACACAAAGGAAACACTCTTGAAGATACCAAGTTACTAGATGACATGTCTCTTAGAAGCCTCTATGCCAACCTCAAGGTCTTTGATATCAAGCTTAACAACATTGCTGAAATGGAAGGAAAAACAAAGAGCTTATCGTTGGTTGCTCAAAAGGAAGAAGTTATCAAGGAAGAAGATCCAAAAATCTCCACATCAGATTTACTTGATATGGATGATGATGATTTTGCTATGTTCGTGAAAAGATTCCAAAAGTTCAGAAAGACAGCAAGACCCGGATCAACAAGCAAAGCTCCAACAAGGTTTTCAAGGAGCAGCCCTTCAAAGAAGAAAGAGAACTTCAACTTCTCCAAGAAGAAAGAAGATCTTGTTTGTTTTAATTGCAGGAAACCAGGTCACTTCGCATCAGAATGTCCAATTCCCAAATATGAGTATATGAAGAAGAAAAGTAACTTTACTCCAAGGTATTCAAAGCAAAAGGGAATGATGGCTGAAGAAGACTCTACCTCAAAAGAGTTAGCTACATGGATAGAGTCAGACTCTGATGAAAGTGATGAAGATTCTGAAGGTCACATTTGTTTGGTCGTTCAGTCCGATGATGAGGATGATAATAAAATTCGTCGCTCACCAAATGCCAAACCTAAACGGATAAGTTATACGGCCGATGAACTTGCTGAAAAAGGATTCCTAACTCCGGTTCAAAAGAATGGTGATCTTCTATTTTCAAGATGTGATGTTAGTGCAGCAAAGAAGGCTCTACTAAACCCCAAAGTGAAGGAAGTTCTGTCTACCACACCTCAAGTCAAGTTTGACATTTCTCCCGATGAACAAGAAAAGATGTTTGCAAAAGCTGAACAGGTAATTAGTAAGTTTTCTGGCATGAAGGAAGCTTTAGCACTTTCAACTGAAGAAATTTCCCAGCTCAAGACGGAGAAATCTCTACTAAGATCTGAACTCACCCTCCTTAAGGAGCAGATCAAGAGCATGACTCCTCTTACTGATCGAAACCGTTCTTAGAAGAACAAAATGCTATATTTAAAGTTAAAAACGATGAATTGGTTGCTGAAATAAATGACTTGAAAAAGATCACTAATGAGTGGACCAATTCTCGTGTCACTATGGAACAAATCTTAGAATCCCAAAAGCCTAGTGGAGATAAGGAAGGCTTAGGATTTCAAACTAATGACAACTTTAAATGTGCATCTTGTTGTGAAAGAGATGAGAAATTTACCCCGCAAACTTTGGAAGGGTCAAAGGCTAAACATCATGTTTCAAAGGGTGTAGGACAAGAACCAAAGAAGAAACTAGAGTTCAACTATGTCTACCCTAAGAAACAAACTGGCAAGGCAAAGATGAAAGGTATTGCCATGGATGAACCTACCGCAGAGGCTTCCTCTAGCAAGGTAGATGGCGCTCCCTACCGCATTATCCTGCCGCGAGGTCAATCGACCGCACCAAGGAAGATGACGACCGCAAGGAAGCCGTCGACCGCAAGTGGCAGCAAGGCAGCAAAGTTCAAAAGGATGAATTTTGTTAAGGAGACCTCATCCATACCAGTAAATGATGTTGTGCTCAAGACTTCAACGAAGTTTGTTAAAACTCAGTTGGGTGGCTTCCACCATTGTTCTGTGTGTGATGGTTATGGTCACAAGGCTGCTGAATGTCTTTTGAGATTCACACCCAATCCCAGAAAGAGTAACCTCCTTCTGTGAGGCAAGTGTGGGTTGTCAAAAGTTGCTAACCCTTTGGACCCAAAAGAATAAAAAGGGGACCTTGTTCTTAAATGTCTATTTTGTAGGTCCTCTGCTTAATGGCCGGACATTCCAAGGATAAATCAAGCTTATGGTATCTCGATAGTGGCTGTTCAAGACACATGACCGGAGATATCAACTTATTGGAAGATGTCCGTGAAGAAAAAGGGCCATCAGTAACCTTCGGAGATAATAACAAAGGAAAGACTGTAGGATATGGAGTCATTCGTAAAGGAAAAATCACCATCCAAGAAGTCTCTCTAGTTATTGGACTACAACACAATCTACTCTCAATATCTCAGTTCTGCGACAAAGGATTGCAATGCCACTTCACTTCAAATTTCTGTCTCATCAAAGATGGCATATCCGGCGTCACTTTGCTCAAAGGGATTCGTAAGAAAAATGTTTATGTTGTTGATTTTAATTCATCTTGCATTTCTTCTAATCTCTGTTTTGTAGCAAAGAATGTTAGTAAGAATAGTTGGCTGTGGCATAAAAGACTAAGTCACTTAAACTTCAAGTATCTCTCCAAGATTGGTAGAGAAAATCTAGTTCGTGGTCTACCCAAAGTAGCTGATCACCACGATGAGAAGTGCACAGCATGTCAACTAGGCAAACAACCAAAAGCGTCTTTCTCCAGCAAGACGACACCTTCAACTTCTAGATGTTTGCAACTACTTCATATGGACCTGTTTGGACCTGTTTCTACCGCAAGTATTGGAGGAAATAGATATTCCTTAGTTGTGGTAGATGATTACTCAAGATATACGTGGGTCGAGATGATGAGCTCCAAAGATGATTGTTATGACATTTTGACCGCACTCTTTAGACAGCTCCAAACACAAAAAGAAGATGACATCGTTAGTGTTCGATCCGACAACGGTACAGAATTCAAGAACAACGGTGTTGCTCAATACTGTGATGATCATGGTATTGACCACAACTTTTCTGCTGCTGGAGTTCCACAACAAAACGGTGTAGTAGAAAGAAAGAATAGAACGTTGATAGAGGTCGGAAAGACAATGATTGCTGAAGCAAAGCTACCTCAATACTTTTGGGCTGAAGCCGTCAACACAGCATGCTTCACTCAAAATAGATCCCTCATCATCAAGACCTACAACAAAACTCCTTATGAACTTTGGAGAGGAAGAACCCCCAACATAGCATACTTCAAGATATTTGGATGCAAATGCTTCATTCTCTACAACGGTAAAGAACATCGAGGTAAATTTGCTCCTAAGGCCGATGAAGGTATATTTATTGGGTATGCTAAACACTCAAAAGCTTTTCGTGTATTTAATAAAACCACTCTTAAGATAGTTGAATCTGTCCATGTTACTTTTGATGAACATTCTCTTCTTGAGCCACATATGGCTCCAAATGTTGCTGATGATTTTGTTGAGATAAATGAGACAGGTACAACTCAACCACAAAATCAATCAACTCAAGGAAACCCATCTACCTCAACTGCACCTCCATCTACCTCATATGAAGCACCAGAAGTTGCCTCATCTGCTGCTACCTCAAATGGAGTTGAAGTTGAGACACCCATAAATGTTGAAGAACCTATCCCTCAAATTACTTATGATTGGGATGGCTCAAATGATGTACCACTTGAAGACTTACAACCACCATCAACTCAACCAGACATACCTCAAGAAGTTCGTGAGGTCAGAGATCACCCAATTCAGAATATCATTGGTGATTTGCATTCTGGTGTAAGAACAAGAAGATCAAACTATGATGCACTTACCGCATTCATATCTCAAGTTGAACCTAAGAAAGTTGATGAAGCACTCCAAGACTCAAGTTGGGTTGTTGCTATGCAAGAAGAGCTCAACCAATTTGAAAGATGCAAAGTTTGGACCTTAGTTCCAAGGCCACAAGATCAAGGAGTGATTGGTACAAAGTGGGTATTCCGAAACAAGATGGATGAGAATGGAAGCATCACAAGGAACAAAGCAAGGTTGGTTGCACAAGGATATAGACAAGAAGAAGGCATTGATTATGATGAAACATTTGCCCCCGTTGCAAGACTCGAAGCTATAAGAATATTCTTAGCTTATGCCTCTTACAAAAGATTCAAGCTATATCAAATGGATGTGAAGAGTGCATTCCTCAACGGTGAACTTCAAGAAACAGTCTTTGTTGCTCAACCACCCGGATTTGAAGACCCCAAATTTCCAAATCATGTCTACAAACTCCGTAAAGCTTTATATGGACTCAAACAAGCTCCACGAGCATGGTATGATACTCTATCTAAGTTTCTCCTTGAAAAGGGATTCAAGCGTGGTAAGATCGACACAACTTTATTCATTGCTAAATATAATGATCATACTTTACTTGTTCAAATATATGTAGATGATATTATTTTTGGTTCTACTAATGAATTGTTGTGTAAGCGTTTTGAGAAACTCATGAAAAGCAAATTTGAGATGAGCATGATGGGAGAATTGACATTCTTCCTTGGACTTCAAATTAAACAATGTGCTGAAGGAATCTTCCTCAACCAAGCAAAATACACAAGAGATCTTATCAAGAAATTTGGACTTGAAAATGCAAAGGCATACGACACTCCTATGGCTACTGGTAACAAGCTAGATAAAGACTTGAAAGGTAAGAAGGTTGATCAAACCTTATATCGAGGTATGATTGGCTCTCTCCTATACTTAACTGCTAGTAGGCCAGATATCATGTTTAGTGTTTGCGTTTGTGCTCGTTATCAAGCTGATCCTCGAGAAGCACATCTTATTGCTGTTAAACGAATTATTCGATATCTATCTGGGACTATTAACCTTGGACTTTGGTACTCCAAAGATTCAACTTTTGATCTTATAGGTTACTCAGATGCAGATTACGCAGCATGTACCATTGACAGGAAAAGCACAAGTGGAACTTGTCATTTCCTTGGAAATCGACTAGTTTCATGGGCAAGCAAGAAACAAGCCTCAGTCTCTGTATCTACCACAGAAGCTGAATATATAGCTGCTGGAAGCTGCTGCTGCCAAGTGCTGTGGATGAAGCAACAATTGGTTGACTACGGAATCAAAGAAGAAAATTGTCCAATCTTTTGTGACAATACATCTACCATTGCTGTCTCCAACAACCCTGTCATGCATTCCAAGACCAAACACATTGATATAAATACCACTTTCTCAAGGATCATGTTGAAAAAGGTAATATCCACCTAGAGTATGTGAGTACTGATGATCAAATTGCAGATATTCTCACCAAGGCTCTTGATTCCAAGAGATTTAGGTATCTAAGAGGAGAAATGGGTATGCTTGAACTCTAACTCAAACTTGTCCATATAATTTCTTGTACTAATGTTTGTCAAAAAGTTCAATATCAAGATAGGTACACGGCAGACCAACTCACGGTCAAGCATATAGCACAAACCTCTAAACTCAATTAACCGCAACTCATGTCTGCCGCATCAACTATGCTGCCGCATAAAGTCTTGTCACCTCAGTAATGATATCTCAAAAGACTAAATAAGGTAAGACCTCACCGACCGCACATGTCACGGTCGACATCTCAAGCTACCGCACATGTCACGGTCGATCTTCAAGTTACCGCACTCTAAGGCCCCAGGTAAGTCTTTCTAACTTTGAGATATCTAGGTTGTTTAGATCTAACCTACCTCAAGGGTATTAAGGTAACTTCCTCTTTTCCCTCGTTTTATTTAATTCAAATTTTTAGGGCATTAAATTTTTGCATTTAATTTTTATTCCTTAAAATATTTATGAGCCGTCATTGGCTATTGATTTGACACCTAGTAACCTTGCATTTAATTCGAATAGACAACCTAGGTCACCTCAGTACCTTTTGCAGAGTTAACCCTCCATCTTCCCATCATCTGACCTCTGCAAACCACCCTCCACCTAAACCGCTCCACCTTCTTTATACTCCACCACTCTCTGCATTTTACTTTTCAGAAATCACCTCTCTCTAACCTCTCTCTAAAATCTCTCTAAAACCGTCATCCATCTTTCTCTCTTTGAAATTCTCTATAAATGACTTCCAAACACCAATCTAAGAAGTCTTCAAAATCGACTGAATCCAGAGACGAAATTCCTAGTTCTATTCCATCTCAACCCGCTCCTCCAGTCGTAGTTATGGTATGAACTTCTTGAATCTCGTATTTTTTGGCGGACATTTCCCAAAAACTTTTCACATTCTCTAAGATTCATCTCATTATTGTTACTTATATGTAGTTAAAACTTTGGGTTGATTGTTTATTCTTGGTTCTAGTTACTATATCTGTAGATTGCATAAGATTTCATCCAGGTTTATTGAATTCGATTGAGCCAAATGGTTTTTTAAATTTTTTCGGTATTCCAATACTTTCCCCTTTCAATTTCTGAGTTTAATGTTGATTAGTTCATGAAATTGATGTGTTTTTATTGCTCTATAGGCATTTCCGATTCTTCCAGGTCATTTTTATTTGTTTTAGTCACTTTCTGGGTATCTGGGTTTAGTTCGACCTATGGTGTTCTTGGTGTTTCCTCTTAAGTGTTCTTCGTGTTCTTGACGAATTAACCTTTTTGATCCTTGTTATTTACTTGCTTTTGATATTTGTGTTTCTGCCCTATTCACATTTTGATCTCGTATTGGTCTAACACCTCAATGTTTGCGGTAATGTTATTATCATCTCTACCTACCGCAACCTTTTGTTACCGTGCTTCACTTGACCGCACCATCATTGCTTCACTCTTGTCAAGTGACCGCACGACCTACCTCGTTTTCTAAACTTTAAATTTTGCTTTGTTTCAGGACTTAAACCATTTCATTCCTGGGATAGTCTTGACCATGAAGATCTCAAGAAGGATGCCATTGGCCGCAATATCTTGGGTCGCATGCACAAATCTGGAATTCTCCCTCTCTTTACCTTTGCTCAAGAATTTCATCTCCCCGCTTTTGTTGACGAATTCTTCAGTTCGGCTGTTGAAATGGAAAGTCCAGAAGAGCCTGCCGCACATCCTAAATTCCTTAAAGCCACTGTTATGGGAATCCATTTGGCCTTTGATGCTAGTGACATTGCCCATGCCGTGGGAATCAAGAAAAGCAAGGATTTTGATACAATTTCACGGCAGGAGACCCTTAGTCTGGCTAAGAAACTAGCTGGCACGGCAGACATTCTCAAATCCAGCGTAAGGACGTTGGTGAAATAATGTACCATATTGGCCATCTGGTAGATCATGCCCTATTATGCAAGACTGGCAATCATGCCAACTTTAATCACACTCAATGGATGATCTCTGCTGCTATTACCTTGGCAAGCGATTAGATTGGGGTCAAATCATGTATGACATCCTGCGAGCCAATATTCTCTCATATAAGGATGCGGCTGATGAAGGCGAGACCAAGTACCGCACGAACAGTAGGTTGATTTCCTACTTGATGAGTCACACAATCAGAATTAGGGAATTGTATGAGCAGAACAGGAATTATAAGGTTCCAATTCCTACCTCAAAAGACTTCTGCCGCAAATCTATGAAGACCAATTACCGTAGTAATTTTGGAGATGAGATGTACCGCTCCTATCTTCTGAGAGATCCAATTGAAGAATACATCCCTCCCAAATACTCTAAGAGAGGTCAAGCAAATCTTGGTGATAGAATGGTTAGTGATGTGGAGGCTGCCGAATTTGAACAAGACCGCAAGAATGCTGCCGCCATGAAGGCTCGTGAAAAGGGTAAGAATGTTGAACTCCCCTCTCCTCCAACTTCTGTTAAAGGCAAAGAGAAGGTTGGGGAACCGACAAGGAAGTCAAAACCAGTTTCCCAGGGCATCAAGATTGCACCTACCGCACCTGTTCGTCCTGCCGCTCCAAAACCTCCAAAATCTAAAGTTATTCCTACTGCACCTCCAATGTCTCCTTCCCCATCCCCTGAACCTCAACCAAAATCCAAAGTCTCTAAATCCCTCTCTTCCAAACCTGCCGCACCAAAACAACCCTATGTTGTCCCTCAATCTACCGTGCCTTCCCTCAAATCCAAACCTTCTATATCCCTCAAAACAGCACCAAGTAAGGGGGAGTCGTTTGACAAGAAAAGATCTCATACCCCTAGCCCTGTCAAAGTCTCCAAAAAGGCTAAGGTGGCTAAGCAACCTTCACCTGAGGTAATCTCCCCAACCCTTTCATCTGACGAAGAAATAGTGGTTGCCCCTCCCAAAATTTCAAAGAATTTTGTTCTGGATGCCCAAGAGGCTGATATGGAAGAAGTTAGTTGCTCTGAGAATGAGGATGATGCTGCCGCAGAAGAGGATGAGCAGTCTGAGGATGCCACTGAAAGTGAAAAAGAGGAACAGGCTGTTGAGAAGCCTATTGACAAGGGATTGGTTGATGAGAGTTCTGAGGAAGAACATGAAGATTCTGCCGCAAGTGATAAGTCTAGCCGCAGAAAAGGATATGGATGTTGAGCATGTTGAAGAAGATATTGCTCCTGAGAAGATGCGTTCCTTTGTTGTTGTTGAAGATGTTGATGATGATGAGCCAATATCACCAAGGGATAATGTTTCTGAGCAACATGTTGAAGTTCCTCCTACCGTGCCTCCTGTCCCTACCGCACCAGCTCCATCGACCGCACCACCTGCTCTTGAGTCAAATCACTCTATTCCTGAACTGCTTGCCGCAGTCAAGCTTCTTACTCAGATGCAGGCAGACACTCAATCTCAGGTTGAATCTTTAGTGTCTAGTATGGTGGCGCTTCGAGAGGAGGTTATTGAGCTAAAGACTGATCAAGCCGCATTGAAGCGAGATGTTGCGCACCCTCCCTCCGAGATGATTTCGACCATTAAGGGGGAGAGTGTTGTGATAACAAAGGCTGTCAAGGACATTATGCAAGGAACAACTAGCAGCTCTACCGCACCTCCTGCCGCAGATCCTGCTCTCACCTATGCCGCACTCAGAGAGGCCTTCATAAGCAAACTAATTACATCAGTACCAGTGTTGTCAATGGTGTTGAAGGTGCGAGCAAAGAATTGTCGAAGGCTATGAATTCTGATAAACTTGAGGTCAAGGATGAGCTGGGCAAAGAGCTGAAGAAGTTGAAATCTTCTCTAAAGGAGGAAATAATGGTTCAAACAAATACCGCACTTCTTACGGTTGCTGAAAAGTTTACTCCCAAGATTACCGCGATGACTGAAGCAATGAAGGTTCAAACCAACCGTATTGAGATCAACAACGTCAGAATTGAAGGACAATCTACCAAGATTGACCTCCTATCCAACCGCATCAATACGGTAATGAACAGGCTAAATCGACAAGGCGTGATTCAAGCTGCGCAGGAAGCTTTTCAACCTCCTGAAGCAGGTCACGGCAATGTTCAAGCTCACGGTGAAGAGGAAGAAGAAGATGGAGTCGCTACTCCAGTCATGATTCCCGGATTGAATATCCCAGCTTACCGCTTTCCTCTTGCCGCAAAATTCATTGAAACCTCATTGATGTTGACCGCATTTGATCTGACCACATGTGGTCATTAAATTTGATGTTTAAAACAATCTTACTTTTATGTTTTATTCTCGGTTTGTAACTTAAAACTATATTTCTCTTTTGAGATCCTTATACTCCTGCTGCCTTAATGATTATCATCTTGAGTATGATTATTGTGTTTTTTTTGCATTTCTACTCCTTCTCTGATTATTTATCTTGAAATGCTTCAAATATTTCTATCTTCTAGGATTAGTAATTTGTTTTTTCTTTTTAGGATGATAGAAATCTATGACATTGGCTTAGAGTGTGCATTGACTTGGGACATGATATTTAATAAAATATTTACTCTTGAAAACATGTTTTTACCAAGTACAATGAATTAGCCTTTGTTATAGTAGGTAATGGTCTCAATCAAATAGGGGGAGATTGTTGGGTATGCTTATTATAAACCACTCCTATTACTTAGATTTGATTGATCCCATAACCTAATTTTTATCTTTTGTGGACTTTAGGATATATTGTAAGAAGTGTTAAAACTTCATTCTTAGAATAGTCCACCTTGATAGTATAGGCTTTAGATTGATAGGCTGGAAATTTTCTAAGTCTGGAAAAATGAGGTAGGTCCATTGCCTACCGCATGTAACCTACCGCATAACCAAGGTGCCGCATTCTCTATGCTTGCCGCAGATAACCTTGCCGCATGGTTTCATCCTACCGCGTGAATCTCTACCGCATGGAACCATGGTTGAAGAAACTCAAGATGGTTCAAACTTAACCA
The DNA here is from genome assembly GCA_026119855.1 of Campanula takesimana. Lineage (NCBI taxonomy): Eukaryota > Viridiplantae > Streptophyta > Magnoliopsida > Asterales > Campanulaceae > Campanula > Campanula takesimana. The sequence continues at coordinate 50,098 of JAOWBW010002065.1, forward strand.
TGGTCACACTTGTGTCTTTACCTTGGTTAGTTTTGAACGTTGCAAATTCAAATTTCAAATTTGAATACAACTGTCATCATAGTACAGTTGGACCACCATGACTCTGCAACAGAAGGACAACTCAGACTGAGCTCCAATTAGATTTCAACAGCTCATTGTCCTTCAACTTGGACCCCAAGTATTTCTAACGGCTAGTTTCTCCATCAAGGCTATAAATAGACCTTGAATTCTTCATTGAAAGACGCTGAGATTCTAAGAGAGAAATTGCTGTTAAAATTCTTGGTGATTGAAGATCATACTCAAGATTTCCAAAATCCTTTGAATCTTCAAGCACTCAACCTTCAAGTCTTCAACAAATCTCCAGCAACCTTCAAGATCAAATCTCAAGCCTCTCAACACAAGATTCATTAGGCTCTAAAATCATATAGATTTCAAAGAGCTCTTGATTCTTACACACACACTCACCCCGATTGATCAATCACATAGATTGAATCATTAGGGATACACTGGTCTAAGTCTAGGATTGTTCTTCATAGAAAATAGGAGTTAATTCAGTTCTTCATCTGTGTAATCTGTACTCAAGAGAATTAATACATCCTCCATTCAAAATCCAAGACTGACCATCTTGGTAAAGGACGTAGATCTTTTAACAGATCGAACCTTTCCAAATCATTGTGTCATTTACTTACTGCACTTTACCTTTCTGCAAATTTACTTATTGTTCATCTTGTTCATATTGCTCTTCACTTGTTCATATTAATTTTGTTTGTCTTTTAGTGTTTGATCTTTCAGATTTAAGAACAAGTGTGAATTGTGTTTGTTTGTCTACCTCATTGCCTAAGTTAAAATCTGACTAACTTATTATTTGCCAAAAATCTCCAAGACACAAATTTTCAATCTTTCAACCTACCTCACCTTAACCTACCGCACTACTACCTACCGCATATACATCTACCGCACTACCTACCGCAAAAACTAACCTACCGCATTGAACTTATCAAAACCAACTCTTAACTTGTTTCAACGAAAACTTCCGCTGTGCATTTTATACTTGACCGTGTGGTTTTTATCTACCGCAAAACTCAAGTGTAAGCATAAAGGTTGAATTTTGAAAAAGGGTTGAAATTTTAAATAGGCTATTCACCCCCCCCCCTCTAGCCTCTTTTCATACCCTTGTTGTGTCTCTGGGACCAACACTAAACCCTACACTTTGGTGTTCAACAACAACCCTCTAGGTACTATGGGACATCGCCTAAAACCTAGACCAAGTCTTACTCGAAAATCAATTCGATTGGAACAACCACGAACACATCATAAGATGCCCAAACACCCAATAAAATCCCGAAGTATAAAACTTATAACTTAACTGAACAATCTATACCATCTTGTAGTACTCGAAGACAGCTTCGAAACGATAGTTTACACGCCTAAAACGGAGTCCGGATGAGAAAGTTATGGCCTCCGGAAGATCGAACGAAAAACGGACAATCTGGAAAAAGAGGGATGCGCGCGCCTCCATAAAAAGTGATGCGCGCGCCTCCTAAGGTCAGAAGGCTGCGATTTCGAAGCAGAAAAGGGTGCGCGCGCCTCCAAAAACATGGTGCGCGCGCCTCCTTGCCCGGAGGGACGAAATCCGGCCAAAATCTGAGTTTCTACCAATTTTCTTACCCATTTCATATTACAACCAAAATCAAACATAATCAACATTCCACCAAGCATAAAGATGAACCCAAAACAACTTATAACTAGAATGGAGACTCAAATAATACCATTCATCAACCAAGATCAAGATTCAAACCCGACATTCCTAAAATCACCATTTTTTGACCAAAACTCCAAATAAATTTCAAATAAACTCCAAACTCAACCAAACTTCAAATATAACACATCAAGCATAATATAAACATGATATGAACATTTTAGCATAAAATGGGGGAAAAGCAACTTACCCGGATTTTCTCAAAGGTGACGGAACTCGAAATTTCTTGGCTTCCTACGATCCTATCGACGATCTAAACATGATTCATGTTTTAAGAAATGAGAAATAACAAGAGGAAGATGAAGAAAATGAAGAAAGAAGTGAGAGGAGAACTTACCCAATTGAGCTAGAGAGAGAGAGAGAGAAATGCTGGGAATGAATGGGGTGAGGGAGAAATAGAGGGAGTAGGGAGAAGATGATTAAAACCAAACTTACACTTAGACCCCTCCCTTACTACTACTCTCTACAAACAAACTCCCCACTAACAAATAAGACTCAACACTTCTACACTAGCACAAATGACCCAAATAAAATGCTAGTCATAATTTATTATGACACATAAAGTGCACACATAAATATTTAAATAAATAATAATTTAAATAAATAAATAAGCATAGAAATAAATAAAAATTATTTATTACTAATAAAATAGAGCCTAGTTTTCGGGTCGTGACAGTATGCGTGCAAATAAAGATGACTAGCAGTCATGTGAGATTCATGATTCAGAAATAAATTGAAAATTACAAGTAAAAATTTCAAGCTTATCATTTCAGAATCCAACCAAATAATTCAAAAAAATTCTACCAACAAATTAAAGTGAAGACCTGATCAATCAAAAGTATTTAAGAAACAATGCACAATTATGACAAAAATGAAAAATTCACCTCCAATATCAAGAGCCAAATGGGATATATCATCAGACTAATTGGGCAATAAAATTGTTGGATCCCTCTCTTCGAAATTACCCTGAATGGCAGCGCCACTAAGGTCAAGCTGTGGCCGGGAAGCTGACCGGTTAATCGAACTTCCGATGGCCGGAGACATATCTTTATCCGGGGCACCTTCTCTCTCTTCTACAACAACTCCCCTTATCGAGTTGGTTCGTGTGCTCATCATGATGAATTATATCGTCGTGAATTCCAAGAGTTTGGTGGTCCTTTGGTATACCAGCCATTACTGACCCACAGACACAAATGAAAGAAAGATCTTCGAAAATTGTCTGACAAGGTGGGTGAAGAAATTGCAGATCTAGACTGCATCGACTATGACTCCGGCGAAGCTCCCGTTTTCGGGAACTCATTGAAGCTCCAGTTTCCGGTGACCAAGCTTCAGTGTCTCCTCATCATTCACTTTCGCACGCACAGACACACCCAGAAACGAAACTGAAATCAGATTGGACTAACATCGATTGCAAATTTAGATGTGTGTGTGGGATAGAGAGAGAGAGGGGGGGAGAGAAATGTTGTTAATGGGGAAGAAGAACGGACTAGAGAGAGAGATATGTTTAGATGGTTTTTTTATATTAGCACTTTAAGTTTTATTCCTTACACTTTTACCCCTTATATAAAATGCCACGTTATGTATTTTAACGGGTGTTAAAAAAATCGTCTCAAAATTTTGAAAATGAAAGTACGCAAACCACATTTGATGTTTCCAAAGTTTGCAAGTCAAATTGAAAATAAATGAAAGTACGCATGTCAGTTTTGCAATAAACTCCGCGTGGAATGGCGTTGCAAAACAAAGGGGGCACAAGTGTAATACAATGAAAATGTAGAGGCAATTATTGTAAGATTGCAAGTATATAACTGATGAAAAATCTAGATTCGCTAACATATTCCGTCGCATCTTACGGGTTTCGCAGCCGAGGAGATAAAAGGTCTCTCTCTAACCCAATTCAGTTTCTCTCTCTAGGTTTAGCTTTGGATCCCAAAATCTAGGGTTCTTATAAGTATCTGACTCCACTAATTTTTGCTTGAATTTTGTTAGATCAGTTGCTTGATTGTCGTCCCCCACTTGCTGTTGATTCATCAAGTATAACGTTCTCCGTTGAGCTCAATCACCAGGTCAGTGAATTAAATCATTACTGCGATTTCTACTGTACTTGATTTTAGAACTGAATTGATAATTGAGCTGATCTTGTTGGTGTTCGTTGCTGACTGAAGGTCGTGTAATGTTTGAATTTCGTGTTTTTTTATTTGAGTCAATTGGGGGTGCTAGGGTTTAATTTGGAGAAATGTTGGTTAATTTTGGGTGGAAATTCGTCGAAGCTTTTGGAAATGCTGTTGCATGTTCAATTGTTCACGTCCAAGTTTTAGTCATTTTAGTTTTTGATTTTATTTTGAGGGTATCAAAGTGTATTTTGGTGTGCGGCTGATTATGTGGAGCTGCATAAATTTGCGGGGAGCTTTAGGGTTCTTATGTTTTGGCGTTAGCTTTGGTGAAATTTGGCTCAAATTTTGGCAATTGAAGTTTTGCTCCTTCATAATTGTTTGATTTTTCTAACTCGAATGAATCTTTAAGTTTTAGTACTGAGCTGTAATTGCTTATTTAATTGTAAGGACTCTGGTTTGGTTGCAATGATTTGATGTATTCATCTAGCTCCCTGGCTTTCTTAATGGTGGTATTGTAAAGATCTTATTAAGGGCCTGAGATTTATATTTATGCTCGTTGTATTCTACCGAGTGATGATCTAGATAGTCGTTTCCTGGTTTGTCTATGTACTTTCACAAATTGAACCAGTGTTTCCAGAACCAAATTGTCCACAGCTATTTTCGCTCTCAAATTTGTCCCCCATTTATCAAATTGTGCTTTGATTGAATAGACTATTATTGTCTGATAGCTACAGTATTAATCTTGAGTTGTGTTTGACACGTGCTGATTGGATATGCAGCATGGAGAATATGCAAAGCTACTGGCAACTGGGTGATGATCTTCGTGGGCAAACAAAAGTCGCAGAGGATCACAAATGGTTGGTGGCAGCATCAAAGTTGGCTGAGCAAACAAGGTCTAAGGGTGAGCGGAGGAATAATATGGATCTCTCAAAGGCTCCAGCTGAGATGAGGCCAAGGGATAATCTTGTCTTTCAGGAAGATAACAAGTTCGAGTCACTTAATTTCAACATGTTAAATTTGGACTTGAAGATAGCTGAGAATATGGCGAAAAGTTCCCTTAGGAATGGTGCATTCAATATGAATGCTATGTATCAGAAAGGCAATGGCAACTTCATGGGAAATAGGACTGCTAGCAAATACAGTGGAAACAACCACATGAAGGAGCTCAACACAATCAACAATCACAACAACAATAGCAATAATGAAAACGTGAATATGAGCAGTGCCGTTGACAAGAGATTCAAGACTTTGCCTGCTGCTGAGACTTTACCAAGGAATGAGATTCTTGGTGGATACATCTTTGTCTGTAACAATGACACAATGCAGGAAGATTTAAAGCGACAGCTATTTGGTAAGAGAATTTAACATGGCACAAGATTTTTATATGATATGTTCTCCAATCACTTCATATAAGTGGCGCTGTAAATTTGTCTGCAGGTTTACCGCCACGATATAGGGACTCAGTTCGAGCAATCACTCCAGGGTTACCACTGTTTCTCTACAATTACACTACTCACCAGCTGCATGGTATCTTTGAGGTTAGTTATTATTTTTGGCTAATGCTGCAGTTTCTTATGGGATTTGAGCCAGGATTAGACTCAACTTTTACCAAGTTCCATTGATAGCCTTAACTTAAAAAATATGGTGTTTTTTTTTCCTCGTAATTTTTGTATGATGCGAAGTGAGTGGGATTCATAAATTGGGTTCTCTGTCTCTTATTCACAAATGTCGAATTTGAGTGTACGCCGTTCTGAAAACGTGGTTTTCCAGTTTGGACATTATAATATCTCCATCCTAGAAAAAAACCTGGAGCGTAGGAGTTTCTTTCCGGTGTTTAAACTTGATAATTGCCTCCAGAATAGGAATGAAACATGCACTTTTATAATGGTTAGTTATTTGACAACCTACTGAAAGCATATTTTCCTACTGATCTCTTGCAGGCGACAACTTTTGGTGGTTCCAACATTGATCCAACTGCGTGGGAAGACAAAAAGTGCAAAGGCGAATCAAGGTTCCCTGCTCAGGTAAAGCATACATTTCTTAGATTTATCTTTGTCATCACTTATGCTTCACAAGCATTCTTTATTAAAGTTCACATTATCTACTCAATCAGGTAAGAATCCGCATAAGGAAAATCTGCAAGGCCCTAGAGGAAGATGCTTTCAGGCCAGTTTTGCATCACTATGATGGTCCCAAGTTCCGTCTTGAGTTGTCAATCCCAGAGGTGTGTTGAAAATCAGGAATTTATATACTCCCACCGTCCCAGAGAGAGTCTCACTTTGACTTTCATGGTCAACTCAGTAGAAATTTGACCATAATTTTATTAAAATTCAGTTATCCCTATACAGATCCAAAAAATTGTTATTGTCTCATCATTAGGAATATTATATCAATAACATTTTTTTTAGAATTAAATAGGATAACTGGATTTTCATGAAACTATGGTCAAAGTTCAACCGAGTTGACCACGCAATTCAAAGTGGGGACTATCTTTCCGGGACGGAGGGGATTAGTTGAAGTTTTTGTTTGTGATGGGTATGTCCATGGCACATTTCAATCAATTGTGAGTGATGAAATACTAATCCTTTCTCTATATTGCAGACCTTGGACTTGCTTGATCTATGTGAACAGGCCGGTGTTTAGATCTCAGTCGTCATTCCAGTGGAATTTCTTGCGTAAGCAAAGTGTACTAGTGTATTATGTGAGTGGTCTAGGGTGGGTCCTACCGTGGAGTTGGAGCTGTATTTCCTTCACAGATTTTCCGTGACAGCGTAAGCTTGGGCGTAAGTCCGGTTTGTGGTATCTTGTGAAGAAGTAAATATGGCCAGCCAAATAACTGCATGTGGTTCTGTGTGAATTAGTAGTATGTGTTATTTTGTATCTGTGTAATCTTTAAAGCGGCTAGGAAAGAAGAACAATGGCTGCTGTTTTATGGTGAAGTCCTCAAAAGAGGACGACAACCTTGTTATGCTCGTGCATTTTATCTGTGCAAAGGATGTGAATTTCCAGGCCTTTTTTTTTTTTTTTAACCAAGTTTGGCAATGCCAAGCTAATTACGCTACTTGCTCAACTGAGTATTTTACAATGGTTTGCCTCGAAAATTTAATGTTTCTGACAAGCACTAAAATAGGCTTACAGTACACAGATTACTCCAGCTTTACATGGCATTTCCTTTGATCAATCATGCATTGTAGTGCTGTAGCCTGTATGTTAGGCTGTATGAGTAAAAAGCCTCTCGACTGAAGGCAATTGATTTAGCATGACTACAAAAATGTGATCATATACTTGCACAACACAATCTTTCTCTAGCTCTGGGAAGAGATCTAAACTGGTTTTTTGTCACGTGTTATCCGGGAACACATTATACGGATTAGGCAAATAGCCTTGTTCCATAATGGATGAGTTATTTTGACCACTAGGATGATTAAATCGACATTAATGTTTTGTCAAATTTCATTTGTGTTCACCATAAAAAGTCAAAATGAGAAAAACTTTCTCGAACAACAGGAGTACTACTTACTATGTCACAATAGGCTACCTTAGAGTTATCTAGAACACCAAAGGCCTCTTTGACCGAGCGGTATGTGTGAGTGGGTAAAGGGCCTTCCTTAGGGGAGGTCATGTTGTGAGTCGAACCAAAACTTCCTTAACCCCATATATCATTCATAGGAATTTGTAAACGATGACAATTGCTTTGAAATGAGAAGGGAACCAAATCACTTCACAGTGATTTTGAGCAATACCATTGTAAGACATACCAAGAAATTTCCCACAAGAATTGCTCAAACACAATAATACAGTTTTGATTGTAACATGAAAGAGATTCATTCAAGAGGAGAAAAGAAACAAATACTAGCGCTTCATAGCCATCAAAGATTACAAAACACTCCATGTTAAATCAAAACATTATTAGGACCATAAACCCCAAAAAGAATGCGCCAACAGATATACTCTAACCTAGCAAACACTGGCAGCACTAGCCCAAGCAGAATAGGATCCATGATCTTTCATCAAGTACATACCTTTCGGATCGATCTCATCAAACAAATTGGCATAAAACCGAAACCCATCCGGGCTCAAATCTCTGCAAAGTAAACCTTTACTCTCAGCACTTAGCAGATGTTCTTTCGCCATTGCTGGAGCAATCCCCAAAATCCTAGCTGCATCACTTGGGCTAATCCCTGTCCTCAAAGCATCAGGCTTCTGTACAAGGGATCTAATTCTCGCAAAAACCTCATCATCACTGTAAGACTTATTCTGGATCACCATCACACCACTCTCAAACTTACGAAGCATAACTGGAACATCAAACTTCTCCCAAAGAGAACACGCGCGTAGAAGATCATCAGGCGAGATCAGTTCTGTGCCACGAGCACGATTGAATAGACAGTAAATGTCGATCAGATTCATCATTCCACCAGCTCTCTCGAGTGGAATTTTCACGAAATCAGCCAGCTGACGAGATAATTGCTGGTGATATAAAGCTCCGGCAGACTCTTTTGTCACCGGAGATGCAATACCGACGCTCAACAACCAATCCTGCATCTCTTCTTTTGAGCCAATTTCTTCATCATTTGTTGAACTTGATTGATTGCTCGATCCAGAAAGAAGTTTTGATCTCATTTTCTCAGCTAGAACACCATCTCCTTAGCCTTACTCATCAAAGCATTCAAATCCTGAAACGCATCCTGCAAGCTCTTATCAGTACTCTCCCACATTTCCTGTTCCTTCCTCAAAATTCCTGAAACTCCGACCACCGGCATTGACAAGGCCAGCGGCGCAGCTGCTCTCTCACCTCCGCCAACAACACTCGACCCTTTCGGACCCTCGCCGGAATCATCAGAAACAGTCTCCCATGCTCTCCCCCTCCACGCCTCCAAAAACTTGCCCAAAAACGAATCTGGATCAGATTTACCTCTCATAACAAGCGTAATCACAGTAGCAATCGACCGTGACGCCCCTTCGTTACCTCTCGTCGTGATCTGGAACCGAACCCTAGGACTGGCGAACATTGACTTTATTGATTTCTTCGACGTAAATATATGACTTACTTCAGCAAGTCGGATCGCCGCACTACTACCACCAGCTCCGGAACCGGCACTACTACTGCCATCGGTGTCGGGAAGCCATAAAAGACGGTGAGTAGTTAGAATGAGGAGACCGGACTTGTAGATTGGGATGTTCAGATTATCTTCGTTCACTAGATCGACTGAAGGTATAATAGAGCACTCGACCTCGCCGGATTTAAGCACCGGACGTCCGCTGCTCGTCACTTCCGCTCGCGGCAACCAATTGCCGGCCATCGTTATTTTTCTCAAGCTGTCGAGGGAAAGTGAGGAAGAAAGCGGGGAATGTAAATTGTAAATGGTTATGGTTGTTGTTCGGATCAGTTCGTCCCAATTTACTGCGATATTACCAATATACACGGACGTTTAGAGTGTTACGTATTCTCTCTATCTATCCGTTTCAAAATAAATGTTCTCTCCGTTTGAAAATAAATGTTGTTTTGAGCGAGAGATAGTTTACTATCATTAGTAAAAGTATAATTGATATACAACAACAAAAAAAAAACATTTGAAAATAATAAAACGATAAGTAATTTGAGACAAAAAATCATCTTCCAAAACGACATGTATTTTGAGACGGGAAAGTAATAGATTTTGCCTCACCTCAATTTTTATAGACATTTAAAGTTGAAATTAATTTTAATTTAGGTGAATTTCATACTCCATAAGTTACCTTAATCATAATAATCGTTGATGATTTAGTGGGGATGTGGAGGAAATTGTCTCGCCCATTATATAATACTCCCTCCGTCTCAAATTAGATATGGGAGTTAATTTTTGTCTCAAAATACTTTTCGTTTTACAATTTTCAAGGCTTATTTATTGTTGTATACCAATTATACCCTTATTAATGATAAGGAATTATCTCGTCCACAAGCATTTACTAATAGTCTAGGTAGTTGAATTACTTTAGGGGTATATAAGACATTTTCACATACATTAATTGCATTTCTTAATATGTGTGAAAGTGTCTAAAACGACATCTATTTTGAGACGGAAGAGGGAATACGTAATAATGATAATGAAAAAAAAAAAACAGTTTCAATTTCCAAATCGGAGGGTTAGTTTCACTCTCTAACCCATGATATTTGGTGAATTTCAGTTCACAAACTCTTCTTCCACAATTTTTATTTTTAGTTATAATTACATGAACGGGTATTAAAATCAAGATAACCTCAAAAGGGGACAATAAAATTAACTACGAAAGGAGGAATGAGATAAGGGTGTGTTTGGATGAAATAAATGGAATGTTGTGTTCAAGAATTACTATGATTAAGAAAATTTATTTCATATACTTGCAAGGAGGGTAAGATAATTGCACAATGCATTATATTTACTCTTTTCCTATTTTTTATTTTTATTTTTTGAAATCCTAAACCACCTAATACCATTCTAGCCAGCAAGGGTATCGAACCCGAGACCTCTACGATGAAGAGACCTAAACCTGCTCAAGATGCCGCTTTGGACAAACACTTTGGCTACTCTTTTCATATTTGACTTTAACAGATCATTATGATTAATGTTATGCACTAGTTGCATCAATTTTGGTTCTAAACAGGGTCAAAGCCACTCAAATCCATGAAACTTGTGTTTATGCTCCTTCACCAAGCCAAGTCCTCTCTCTGTCGAAATACTTATCTTGCAACACAATATGCTGCTCTATTTTGCACAGCAAAGTTCTGCAGTAAAGACATACTATAAATTACTACCTCTGTCCCTAAATGAGTGTCCAAATTTCATTTTAAGGGAAACTGAAAATCTCAACTTTTTGAACAATTTGGTAACAACGATTCATATATAATCTTGTAATCTCCTTTCCAAACCTTTAGTTTTGCACGTATAAAGAAACCGGTGAAATTTTTTTCGAAAAAAAACATTTAGGGAGAAAGTTATGTTAAAAAAAGACACTCATTTAGGGACAAAGATTTCTTGAAAATGGACACTCATTTAGGGACAGAGGGAGTATTAAATCTAACCATTATGAGAAAACAAAAATAAGGTATTTTCCCAAACAATTATTTGATTTTCTGTCACACTCTATGCAGGAATTTAGTCCACAAGAATAAAGCAAACTAGCTGCTCTTTAATCTATGATGACACTATCAGTCTATCTGACTATAAAGGCGATCCTAGATCACCAAATTCATCTTTATGGTTAGTTCCTCAACATAATCGCATATAAGCTAAACAAGATTTACCTCTCCTCCAGTTTCAAGACGATCACATCATAATTGACCATTCCGAAGATTTAACCTTCAACGCATTTGTGGGGAAGCCAGATGGTTTACCTCTTATCGTGTCAGATCATGTATCTGCAAGATTATGGCTGCAAAACACAAGATAAACAGATTCGTCCCCATCCGTAGTTCTATTTACCAATTGGGAATCATAGCTTTAGCACTCAAATGGCTTCTGCATTCATTCCACTTGATAGTTGCTACGGTATATGTCAGACCTGAGCCTTCATATGTCTTGCACTGAAGGGAACCGAGGCCAGTGATGGTCCCTTTTAGTTTCATGGATATGTTGTTGGAATCAATCAATCTCCATCTACAAGGCTCCACCCGGGTGTTTTCTTCAAAGTACCATCTTTCATGATCTCCCTAAGCCTCGAAACATCCTCCCATCGTCCATTTCGCGCATACATGTTCGACAAAACGACATAAACTCCATGGTTACAAGGATCCAAAGCAAGAATTTCTCTCCCAGCTCTTTTTGCAATCCCAACATTCCCATGATTCTGACAAGCATTCAACAGAGCTCCCCAGATCATTACATCAGCTTTACATGACATTCCCTTTATCAGCCCCTCAGCCTCCTCCAACCTCCCGCCTCTCCCCAAAAGATCAACCATGCACCCGTAATGCTGTATCTTGGGCTCAATTCTGTATACCCTCTTCATTGAGTCAAAAACCTCGAGACCAAAATCAATCAGTCCGGCATGACAACAAGCGGACAAAACCCCAACGAAAGTAATCGCATTTGGCACAATTTGATCCCTTTCAAGCTCTAGGAAGAGATTGATTGCTTCTCGGGCGTGTCCATGAACTGCTAAGCCAGATATCATTGCATTCCATGAAGCAATGTTCCTTTCGGGAATACTACAAAAACACTTTTTAGCTTCAGACATAGCCCCATTCTTGGCGTACATGTGTACTAATGAAGTACCCAGAATCACGCCTACTTCAATCCCTTTCTCTTTGATATAAATATCAATCTTTTCACCCAAATCCAAACACCCTGATTGCGCGCAAGCTGAAAGCACTGAAGCCAACATTGGGGGATTGGGTTCAATTTTATTGACAATCATTTCATCAAAAAGCATCAATGCTTCTCTAGGACATTGATTTTGAGCATAACCGCATACAATCGTGGTCCACAGAGTCAATTCTTTCACGGGCATTTCATCGAACACCAAACGAGCATCCTTCAAATTACAGACGATTACATACGCCCTCATTAAGCCATTAACAACATGCAGCTCTAGGGTTAGTCCAAACTTCAAAGCATGGCAATGCACTTGCTTAATACATTGAATCCATCTTAAATGAGCTAATGCTTTGAGAAGAAATGGAAAAGTGTGCTTTCCCGGAAAAACACCGAGCCTACGCATTTTTACAAATAGAAGGACGGCTTCACGTGGGTTGGGGCTGGAAGCTAGGGATCGAATGAGGGTGTTCCACATGAATGAATTGGGTTGTTCGGTAGTGTTGAAGAGCTTGATTGCGTAATCGAGGTTGCCGTTGGGGGAAAGTGCATAGAAGGATAGTAAGCGGCTGGCGGCAAAGTTGTCGTGAATTCGAGCCGAGACCAGCATCTGAGCGTGAATTTGTTGCAGTTGGCGCATGGAACTGCATTTGTCTGCCAGGAGAGAGAGGTGCGGCGGCGATGGCGGGTGCGGAGGAGGAGGGGTGACGGTGCAGTGCCATAATTTTCTCACGGATGATACTTTTCGCGGGAACATAGGTGATGTTTTTTGATTAGCGATTATCCACGTTTACCTTTTATTTCTAAATAAAAAAAACACCTTATTTTTTGTCTTTTTAAGATTTCATCAAATTTCAAGAGGGGAAAAAAAAAACTCATGAACTGAACAATGAATACCCTTTCAGAAAATATAAAGAAACATTTTTTTTATATATATTTTGGGATTAAAGTAGTAATAAATCATTTTTTATTCCTTTTTCAAGAGTGATCAACAAGTTTTTTTTTTTTTTTTTTTTTTTCAAGTGTCATCGTTTATGTGAATTGTAATCGCATGATTGTATGTAACTAATATGCTCTCCGTCTGATAACAACTTGCACCATTTTTCTTCAACAAGAAAAATAATGTGTAAACATATACTGTATGATATTTAAAAGTATTATGATTGAAAAAGTAGATGTGTGTGTAACAATTTGAGAATGAAACACACAATTTAAGTGTGTGATATGGCAAGTAAGATAGAGTGAATAAATAAAAAATAGAAGCTAAACATTTTAGGAAAGTGAGATACCAACTTTTTAAATAAAAGTTGTTATGAGACGTAGTAATCATTATTTATATATTTTATCAACAAAATAAACACTTCCCAATAAGGATGATCAAATATGGTTTCGGAAAAGCTTGAACCGTAACCGAACCGTTTCTTTTCCGGTTACGTTTACGGTTAGTAACCGTCGTTTCACCCGTTTCCTTTTCTTTTAAAAAATAATTTTTTGAACAGGAAAAATAGTTTTAAATATCAAATTAACAATGTAGCCAAATCATCCAAAAAAAAAAAAAAAGAAGTTAGAACTGAAATGACCAACGGCCTCTTGGCCTAGCGGTATCCGGGTGTGTGCGTAGAGTCCTCCCTTAGGGAGAGGTGTCAGTTTTAGGGAAATAGATCTGTAATAGACTCAGTAGAGTTTGTAACACGATGACAATTTCCTTAAATGAAACCAACTTTCTAAAAAAAGAGAACTGAAATGAAAATCACTAGTCATAAAAAACAGTTTCTAAAAAAAGAGAACTAAAATAAAAATCACGGGTAATATTAAATACAAGGCACATTACATACAATGCATGAGTAAATTACTTAACTACCCTCATATATATACTCCAAACCCTCATTTGTTTTCATTTTAAACAAACACTCCATCTCTCCCTCCCTCCAAACAGCGACCAAGCGACCAAGACGCCGACTTCCGCCACCGCTTCACCATTCGCCGGCAACAATGAACAATTGCTGAAATTTTCAAAACACACTAACAAAGAAGTTCAACAATAGTGTTTCTAAACAAGAACCCAAGATTGCTAAAAAAAAAAAAGAACCCAGAACATACTTTTATGAACGAGAAATTGAAACCAAATTCAAAAAATTAAAGCCAAAATCCGGAAATTAAAACCCTAAATTTCAAAGGTTGAAGCCCCATATCAAAAACTGAAAACACACATCCGAAATCGAATCCATATCGAGCCCATATTTGTTTGTAAAGGGCTAGGTTTTACCTTTGCTTCATGTTGATTTCTAGGGTTTTCGACTGATTCGATTGAATAAATCAATTGTTAAAAACTGTTAATTTCGTGTCTATTTAGGTGAAATACATGCTGTTATTTCGTGTAAAAGTTGGTGAAATGCACTATTATATTTCGTGTACAATTGGGTGAAACTCAGTGCATGATTTCGTGTAAAACCATATGAAACAAACAACTTCAACATTTTCCATATTTCGTGTAAACCTGTGCGAAATAATCAAATTATTTCGTAAGCGCGTACACGAACACGCGTATCTGGGTAAGGGCATTTTTGACATTATTGTGCCTTGTACACAATGGTACAATGGTGCCTTGTATTTAGAATTCGCCAAAAATCACTCGTCATAAAATAACAGAGTTAAGGAATCTCCATCCTGATTTTTAGGGCAAAAACTATATACACAGCCCCGTAAATACACAACCCATTTAATTCCATCGCTGCCCTTGCACGTCTCGTGTATACTTACACGAGATTAGAGCTTACATCTCGTGTACATATACACGAGATACATCTCGTGTAAGTACACACGAGATGAGAACCGCAACTGCAAAAGCAACAATAAACATAACTTGGAATGAAATTTGATTCTCAAATAGGACATCTCCACAAAACATCAATAGACCATTACACATATACTATCGCCTAATTGTATACGAAATGAAAGTGTTAACAAGGATAAGCATATAATTCAAACATTCATACAAACTGGATAAATCAAAAACCATTACACATATACTATCCTATATGTAATCTTCTTTGTCTTCTTGCATCGGTATCCTCCTCATAGAGTTGACTGAACTCTGCTATCCTATCTTGGTATGGGAGGAGTAGTTGGCTTGCGGCTGGATCACAGCGGTTCCGATAAAGGTTTGGTGGTGGTGGTATTGGGTAATCATTGCCTAACATGCGCAGCTGCAAAAGTAATAACAGTTAAATACAAGACAATGAAATATAATGAATATAAGTAAGACAACTAAATATAACTAATATAGATGAGACAATTAAGTTTCATACCGCTATAAAATGGTTTCCATTGACTTGTCCCACCACAACTGTGTTCACCGGTGGTTGTACTGGTGCAGTCACTGGAAGGCATAACATACCACCGCTAGTCGAGTAAGAAATGAACGCCACATTATACCTCGTGGCAATGATGTGCCCAAGATCTGGGAGCTCCATCCAATAATCACTGGGCGCCGTCCGGCTATAGCAAGCAATCTTACGTAAGAGTTCTCTTACCGATATCCAAGGTAGAACTCTTTCGTAAAGGTCTTGGCGAGCAAGCACCTCATTGTAACATTCTGTGCGCACTTCAGCCCACTTCTCCTCATCTCCGTATACCTGTGCTGCTACGGCTCTATAGCCACAATGTCCATCTGATGCCACATCTATGATGCCTCCAATACGCTGAGTAAATAGACGCCTGACATCCCTCAATAAATAACCAGTGCCGCTCAACTGGAGGTGTCTAGAGATGCCAGATACGTCAGGCGCTGGATCCGTATAGCGAACAACTCCACCATCAATCCTGATACCTGTAAATTGAAGATGCAATAACACATTTTAGTATAAGAGATGAATGTAGACAGTTCATATAATATATGTAGACAGTTATATAATTGTGAATGGAGTATCGAAGCGATGTTATAAAAACATACCCAGGATATGAAAACTGTCATGTAAAGTAATCGTCATCTCCCCCCACGGCATGTGGAACGAGTTAGTCTCAGGAGACCACCGTTCCAAAAATGCCGTTAGGAGGGCATGGTTAGGCCTATGAATGACGGAATCATGCAGATGCTGGAGGCCAGATGCATCTACGAGGGCCAGCCAGGCTCTATCAGCAACCGGCTGCTCATCACGCTTGAACCTGTTCATTCGAAACAAAAAATATTATCAGTACTCAAGAAAAGCAGCATAGGATGATAATTAATGGAATATTTAGAGTGTGTGGTATAAATAACTTCAATATTTAAAACATTTCACATTAATGCTAAGCTTACTGTGCAAGATGCGTGAGTCTCGTATGGAAAGTCACCAATCCCTCAGTAGTAGAGTCACCCCAAATCTGTCTGGCTCGGTGGTCACCGAACCCGTACATCAGTGAAACATCCTCTGGCCCACCACCGGGGTCCCTCTGAAGCTGCCATGATGGTGGCGCATCCTGACCCCGCTCCTCCCGTGTCTCAGAGGTCTAGGCGGCTCTACTACATCATCATCCTCATCATCCTCCTCCTCCTGCACCCCCACCTCCACCTCCTCCTCCTCCTCATCATCATCCTGCCCCCCCCCCCTCCTGCCCCTCCCCATCCTCCTCCCCATCATCACTATCACTCTCCTCCTCCCATCATCACTATCACTCTCCTCCTCATCATCATCACTATCCTCCTCCTCCTCCTGAACATCATCAGCTGCTGCCGCCTCCTCCTCCCTATCCTCCTGCTCATCATCAGCTGTGGCATCCTCGTCATTCGAGCCTTGCTCCGGTTTTCTCCTCTCTCCAAACGCTCTTCAGCCTTCCTCTTTCTAGCTGAAACGGTCATAGGATCACGTGCCTACAAAAAACACAAATAAGAGACAATACATTAGCGACAGTTACAGTATATTAAATAAATGAACACAATGCTGACTGATAATTCACAATATTCAGAAGGATCCTTCTCGTGTAACACCACTCGAGATGCATCTCGAGTGGGTTTACACGAGATGACATCTCGTGTAACACCACTCGAGATGCATCTCGAGTGGGTTTATACGAGTCTTGTCTCGTGTAAACACACCCGAGATGCATCTCGGGTGTGTTTACACGAGACACACCAATTTCACTTTCAAAAAATACAGCGTACTTTGGGAATATAGAAATGTAGAATAAGGTTAAAAATTGCTTACCTTTTTCACAGGCGCTGTAGACGAGCTAGTCCCGGCGGCGATGTGGGCGGCGGTTGTGGCGGCGGCGGTCCCGGCGGCGGTCTTGGGTATTTTAAGTTTCACCATTTCAATTTCGAAATTTTTTTTTTTTTTTTACTGTTAGAGAGAGAGGTGAGAGAGAAGAACATAACAGAGCGAGCGAGAGAGAAAGACGACGCCGACGGTGAGAGAGACGTTAGAGAGACGTCGTTTCAAACCGAGAGAGAGAGAGGGGTTAGGGAGCGAACGTGAGGGAGAGTGAAATTGAAAAAAAAAAAATATATATATATAGGGGTACTTTGGTAATTTAACGGGGGCTGTGGAAATAGGGGCTGTGTATATAAACCAATCCGATTTTTAGTGAGCCTTCCAAACTCCAAAGTCCCTTCCCTCGTAAATGTAAATGGAGCCAAAAAAAAAAAAAAAAAAAACCCGGCCGTCCATACTCCAAACCCGCACACAGATATAAAAAGAGCGACACCGCCATAGCTGCAGGCCGAAGCTGAGAGACCGAGAAAGAAATGCCAGGGATTAGGGCACCCTCCGACTACTCGGAAGAACCCCCTCGTCATCCTCTCCTTAACATCAATGCCAAGGCAAACACCCCTCTCTCTCTCTCTCTCTCTCTCTCGTTTGTGTGTGTGTTGTATGTGCGCGATTGAATTTTGAGATAGCCTAACCCTAGCTTGTGTTATCACAATCACATGAACTTGAAGAATTGATATTAGTATGAATATGTAACTTGTATTGAATTGGAGTTGTTTCGTACCAAAATTCGCCCAACCCCTGATCAAGTAAAAGCTCGTTATAGAATTAACTAGGTACATTATGATTCTAAACTCATGTTGAATATACAGTATACAGGATCATGTTACTTTTTTGGACTTTAACCATGGCTCTTTTCGTAGTTTGTAGCTTATTGATTTGGCTTAAATTACACTACGATGCATCCTTTTGGTGGTTGTACACACGTCTGATCGTAGCTTAAACCATACACACGTCTGATCGTAGATTAAAATATGTTACGTTCATTTCTTTTATCGGGAAAAAAAATTAGGAGGTAGTAAATTCTGATGCTAGCTGGGCATGCATTTGGTCGTGTTAATGCTGCAATATGTGTTTTTCAGCATTGCAAGTATTATTTTTTTGGGAAAAGTTCATGTTGAATGTTTCCCTTTTGCCAGAAAGAGTCATACTTGTCATTGTGGCTTCTCCCAAGATAGAAGTCACAATTGTAGAATTTAAAATTTAAATCGTGGACTTTATGTTTTTTCAAAGATATCCTATTTCACTGATGTGCCATACGAAAAATGAATAATCTAGATACAGTTGCTATATACTAGAGAAACAAATGTACGATGTTAAAATGTTCTTTTCAAATGTGACTCCTTTTTGGTACGTATGGATGGAGTACAAGTTTTGGTTAATAACTTATTCGGCCCGTTTTGTTACTCTTCACAACCATCTAGAAGATATAGTTTTTCATTTCATCATGACAGGAACCTTTTAATGCCGAGCCACCTCGTTCAGCTTTGATCACATCTTATGTGACCCCTGTGGATTTATTCTACAAGAGAAACCATGGACCAATACCTGTTGTTGAGGACATAGAAAGGTCACATCAATCCAGTATATCTTATTTCCACCTTGATGTTTCTCATGATATCGTGTTTATGGTGTTTTAACTGATCGCGGAAGCCTGATTCACTGAACAGATATTGTGTTTCAATAAATGGATTAATCGAGAAACCCAAAGATATGTTTATGAAAGATATTCGGTGAGTACTGAACTGCGAGGCGTATAGTTCCTTGAATTATATGTTCTGTTAAAGGTTACCTAAACACACAGTTCATTCTGTTACTTCAATAACAGGAGTCTTCCAAAATATAATGTAACTGCCGTTTACAGGTTCGTTCCCTGCATGAGTTTTACTCGTGTGAAAACTTTTAACAGGATTCTATGATCTCACTCATAAGTTTTATAGAGCTGCTGATTTGGCTTGTTTGGTCTCCTGTAGTGTGCTGGTAATAGAAGGACTGCTATGAGCAAAACCAGAACCGTGAAAGGAGTTGGATGGGATGTTTCAGCTTTAGGAAATGGTTTGTTTAATTCTCTTTACCTTGGTTACTTTTAAATGAAGACTAAATGGTTTTTACTTAAGTTCATTATAGGATGTTTGACTAGTGCAAAATTGTAACAATTCAGGTTCGTTCCCTGCAGGAGATGTTTGACTAGTGCAAAATTGTAACAATTCAGGTTTTCATGATTGCTCCTTAGATGCTATGCAAGAAAATAGAATTGATATTGTTTTATGTTTGTGAATGCATAAATGATAAGCTATTTGCCCTGCAGGGTAGCTGCACATCACGGTAAAATAGAAAATGAATATTTATTTTGTTATTTGGTTTCAGTCTTTCAAATGCTTTAATGTGAATTGTTCTTCTGCATAAAATTTGCTAATTAAACTTCTGTGTAAAAGTTCAATATTTATTGTTGTAAAACCAATGTAGCTGGATCTGCATTATGCTTCTGAGTTCGGATGCAGTATGTTGGTGGTTATAATAAAAAAAAATCAGGATACTCATTACAATCATGTGTACAACAGTACGAGTTTAGATGCAGGACTTTGTTGTCGTAGTTTGAACGAAAAAATTGTTGTTACATTAGGAAAAATTGCTTGCACAACTACTTTTACTAAGATATGCATTATTATCATGAATATTATTTCAGTGCTCTAAAATGGTTGGCATAGTACGCTTGATTGCCATAGTTGGAAGAACATTTGTTGATGTTGCTGATGAACTCAAATATGCACAAGAAGTTAAGAGAACAATGTGATGGCCAAATGACTACCTCTGAGTTGACTAACACATGATAAGACTTGGTATTTCCAGATTTAAGACTGTAGACTAAATATGCTAATGTGAATTTGGATTGATGGGAGAAATGTTGACAGAGTGAAATAGTTAAATCAGTAATGTTACGGGCACAAGAGGAAGTCACAAAATTTTAGTTACAAACATTGTTGGAAGTTCTTGATTGGTTGTAGAGCTTGAAGGTCCAGCCACTAATTAATAAATCAAACAATCAAAAACGGCCAACAATGTTTGGGCACAATATTTTGTGACTTCTGTTTTGTGTCCTTAGCATTAATCTACATTTCAGTATTTTGATGTATAACTAGTGTTAGAATATGCTTCATGATTGTGAGTATGGTTGCAATGTGCTAGATTGATAAATGTGAAGAATCTTGATATCAGGAATTGTCATTTATTTGTATCTGCTTTTCTAATCATGTGTATAGAGACTGCAAATAGAACCTGCTAGCCCAAAGTTATAACATACTACCTCCATCTCAAATTGGTATTCCCGTTTGACTTTTCAAACATTTTAAGGTTACATTGGAAGTTTTGGAAATCCAGTGATTTTGAAGCCTTAATTTTGGAAATGGACTAACTTTCTGGGACAACAAAAAGGAAATGGGACTATCATTTTGGGACTGAGGGAGTAGCTCAAAATATCATTGGTTTTGTATACAGCCTTTGGTATACTTCTAATCCTTAGTTTTAGATATCCACTGAAGCAGTTCTAATTGTGTTGGAATGCTTGTTTTCTATTTTCTTCCTATGCATTCTGTTCAGCTGTTTGGGGCGGGGCTAAACTGGCAGATGTCTTGAACTAGTTGGAATACCAAATTATCAAGTGTCACACCATCTGGTGGTAAACATGTTGAATTTATAAGCATCGACAAGTGTAAGGTATGACCAAAATGATAATCTTTTTAGTTATCTTTGTCTTCTATCTTTTTTCTCGTCATTCCTGCCTCTGTTTGCTGGTAATAATTTCCATTGTTAATTCACACTTCAAATTATAGGAGGAAAATGGAGGCCCATACAAGGCATCGATCCCACTAATCCAAGCCACAAATCCTAAAGCTGATGTTTTACTTGCATATGAGATGAACGGAGAGGTATATAAGCTTTTTCATTCAGAAATCCTCTATTTGCCTAATGGATTTTCTTGTCAGGGTCTAAACGTCAATGAGATTCCTCTTGTTTTCAAATATATCCTTTCTACCCCTTCACCTCGACACTCTTCCGAGAAAAGATCTTCGTGGTTTGGCTGATATTTGATTACCCGTCAGACGGTAGAGTAGTTTGCTTTACAGTGAAACATATATTTATTTCTTCAAAGGAACAGCTTGAACAAGTCATATACTGATGTGCAGTGACCCCTCTTAGGGTGAGTGGGTGTATCTTGGTATGGTTTGGGGTGGTGGGGTCTAGACTATCCTTCTTCAATCTTTCTTTTTCAATATGTTAGTGTGAGATACAAACACAAATATTTCTTATGGAATCTTCTAAATAATTCATACTCAATGTGACCAAATGGGTTAGACAATTGAGTTTGTGATTCATGTTTTCTCACTTTATTTTCTGTGTAACTTGGTTACAAGTAAAGCAAAATGTTAACTCTTTAATACAATTCTGAATGCATTTAACGTCAATAAATTTCATAATGGAAGTTGCTTATTGAAGTTTGGTAGTTAGTGTGATCTTCGAGATCAAGTGTGTTTTTATTTAGATCTGAATAAAAACCGGAAGTATAGGTGAGATTTATCACTATTTACAAAATACATATAAGGAGGCAGGCTTAGAGATAAGGCCTTAAGGGTGCAGAAGATGAGAAGTAACCAGGATTTTTTCAGAGGATTGGAAGGAGAAAACAAGATTCAGTGGAGAATAGAAGGAGATAAAATATCGATAATCCAATCTAACTACTCCATCACACTAGATGATAGGCTCGGAGCTAATTGTCTCACGAAACTAGATTCACAATGCTAAAAGTAGCCTATTACAGAAGAACGGAACATTCACGTCCTAAAGTTAAAAATAACTACTAATCAGAACTTGGAACGCTCCCATGCATCTGGCACCTTGAATATGTTAGCTTCCAATGTCCTTGGTCCCCATCAACAGCTCCCAGTCCTGCTGATCCAGAAGCGATTACTGTGACCTGGGACACCCATCACTGATTGGTATCCCACGTTTCTTTGGAAAAAAAAATGCAGATGATATAGTATACATGGTTGGGTCCATTACCATATTGCTTCTAGTAGTATCACAGAATTGGATTCTAAATTGTCTTGTGATGTCCCGATGATAGATTGCACACTGGCTAGTTTTCTCCCAAAGGTGGACAGCTAATGATTGTTCTCTGGGGGTTTGGGGGGGGGGAGTGTTCCACCAAATTATAGAACCTGTTAATTGGTTACGTTTGAGAAAATTATACATCAACTTTATTTAGCAAGTGAGCTTTCATGTAAATATCTGTTTTTCTTCTTTCCTTTTTTTTTTTTTTTTTTTTTTTTGGGTGGGTTGTATATCAAAACCAAATAACCTTCAGCTTTCTATGCTGTTATATTGATTGCTCAGTTACGCGTTGATCTTCTGCTTACTGACTTGTGATCGGTAAAAGCCTCTAAATAGGGATCATGGATATCCACTGCGCGTAGTCGTTCCAGTGTTATCGGTGCCCGTTCTGTTAAGTGGCTTGATTCCATCAACATAGATTCAGAAGTCTGTCAGGTTGGATATTTTTATTTAAATTACTGAAGAGAAGCATCTTCCAAAACTCTGTGCAACTCATTTATTGCATTCATGTTGCTGCCAGGGATTCTTTATGCAAAAAGATTACAAAATGTTTCCACCTTCCGTTAATTGGGATAACATTGATTGGTCTTCGAGGAAGCCACAAATGGATTTCCCAGTTCAGGTAGACATTTTGATGTGTTGGGTCCCACTAAACTGTAAGAACTTATGTCAGCAACCATTTTTAGAAGACCATTCCTTACTTGGACTTGCGGCCTTACTGGAAAAAGGAAAAGCAAATCTCAAAGATAATCATCAGATTCGCTATGGCCTTTAAATATGCCTGCTAGAGCAGTGGCGGAGCTAGGATTTTTTTGTAAGGGGGCCAAATATGTTTTTAAAAAATACACTAACTAATGGGGGCTAAATTCATTTATAATGTATTTTTTTTCTAAACTTCAATGGGGACAATTTGCATTAAATCACTTAATTTTTACCAATATTTAACAAAAATTGCACTACTAAAGTAGTGATTTTGAAAACTCAGTGGGGGCAATTGCCCCCATAGCCTATGCCCTACCTCCGCCACTGTGCTAGAGTTTGTTGGGCAACTGATTGTTAAGTAGGTTCATTACTGATACAGAGGGGTAAAGAATATGGTTGGACAAGAGATTGTTCAGATGAAATTTATGTTTATTTAGGAGCAATATAGTCACCAAGTTTAATGTTACCACTTACCAAAAGGCTACCAAATCCATGTATTTGGCTAAAAAAAAAATTCATGTTTTTACACTTCTTGGTGACCATAGCTTTATTCTTCTTTAAAATAAAGATGCATTTGTTTTTTAAGGTAATGGTTTTTGGTATTCTCTTATTGACAGAGTGTTATATGCTCATTGGAAGATGTAAATGTGGTGAAGCATGGAAAGGTCAGTAATATTTGCACCTACAAGCCAGTACATATGTTTGTGTGTGTATATATATATATATATATATAATATATATATATATATTCATAATGTCCAATATTTAGATGGGATGCACACAGAATCGATTAATTTAACTGGCCACCTATAATTCAATACTAGTAAGCTTGGGCATACCATGCAATAACCTTAATGATAATTTCTATTTAGTTCCCATTTCTAAAGGAGGTGATAATTTTTGTGCAATTTTAAGAAGGTACAAGTAAGACGACATCCTTAAAAAGTTTGACTTGTCAAAGTGACTGTTGGTGGCGAAAGGAGTGTGTACTTTCTCTTTTTATGAATAAATTTGATCTATAAGCCTAAATTTGTATTGATATTATGATTATTGAGTAGTGGCAGTTTTAAAAGTGAGAAAGTGGATTTCTATTTTCAAAGTTATGTGAAGTTATTTCAACTGTAGAATTGTAACTGCGATTCAAGGGCTGGGGTATACTTGAAAATAAAAACAAATGTGACAGACTTCGTTGTCGCTATTCAGTTTGAGCCTTTCCCTTTACAATAGAATAGATATAAAAAAGAAGTAATGATACAAGACCTTGAGAAACTTACAAGCACTTAGTTGCATTCCCTTCTTACGGCTCATTTAGTTATTTGTTGATGTTCAATTACTCCTGTTCCCTTTCAAGTTCAGTTCTATTGTGGCATACCTTTTTGCTGCTACTCTAATAATTTATTACTCCCTCTGTCCCAAAATGATCTTCCCATTTGCCATTTTTCATTGTCCCAAAAAGTTCTTCCAATTTCTACAATTTGGGCTTAAAAGTGCATAACAAAACATGACTAGTGAAGCAAGTGTTCATAATGTTAAAAAGTTTGAATAGTCAAATGCGAAGATCATTTTGGGGGCAGATGGAGTATTATTATCTCTGCCCACTTCAGGCATCTTGCTCCTTCCCTTTTGTAAATACCATGTCTGTAATGTGCTTCTCCCCTATGTGCTGTGCAGATAACTGTCAAGGGATATGCAGTTTCAGGTGGTGGGCGTGGAATTGAGAGAGTTGATGTGTCTATTGACGGTGGCAAAACCTGGGTGGAGGCAACCAGATATCAAAAACCCGGCATACCATACAGTGCTGATGATGAAAGTAGCGACAATTGGGCATGGGTTTTCTTTGAGGTCGACGTTGATATACCCTCGAGCGCAGAGATTGTTGCTAAAGCGGTATGTCTTAATCTTCTCTCACTATTTTTTCCCCATCTAATAAGCCCAATGTGAAAAGCTCAACTCCCTCCATTCTATTACTCCCTCCGTCTCACTTTTTTGGGTCACTAGACAAAATCTCTAGGTTTAACAATGCATGATATATTTTGTCTATTGTTTTCCATATATACCCTTACTTTAATGATCTATTGTAAAAGTAAAAGGTGGTAAATTTTGGCTGTAATGGGAAAGAGAATAGTTAATGTGCATTGGTTGTGTAAGTGCAAAAATAAATAAAAATGAGGCGGATAAAAAAGGAAACGTGGCCAGTATACCTCTTGAAAATGTCTATATTGACGGAGGGAGTATTAAATACTATTCACACAGTATTCAGGGACCTTAGACTGGTGCAATAACAATATTTTCTTCTATCAGTTATGAACATAATTTGGGTTCAGGGGGCAGCTCTTGAAAATGTCTAAATTGATTTTCTCTGGTCCAACTTTTACTGGGAAGCTGCCAAATGCGAAGCAGCCCTTTAAGTTGTGCAATTAAAGTATCTATGGTAAGGCTGCAAATAACCCCCAGCCGAGCAACAGATCACTCAACTTTTAGAGCGTAACTGAGCTCGAGCTTTGTATGATCCAGTATTTGAGTAGACTTACCTTACGAGCTGAAGACTTACTCATTCCCAAGTTAAAGTCTACTACTATTCATATACTCCCACATTGGTAAATAAAGAATCACACTTATCATATTCATCCGTCCATGAAAGGAGTCACATTTCTATACAAGGGAGTGAATTTTAGTCCAATTTCATGAAGGTGCATGCAAGTAAAGCGACATCATTAAAAGGCGTGCCATTGTACAATATAATTCTCTGGGGACGGATAAAGTAGAATATTCATGCATAGCGAGTCTTTTGTGATTATCCAACTTATTTGAGCCGAGCCAAGCTGAGCTGAGCTCGTTTCTGCATCGAGCCTATATTCATGTTCCAGCTTGACAGAAACCGAATACAAGTCAAGATGAATTGTATTTTAGACAACCCAGCCTTAGGCAAGCTAAGCCAGCTAAAGCCATTCATTTGTGGAACAGGCCTTTCATACTTTTAAATTTCATTTCATTGTTCTTTTCCAGTTGTATTTTCCTGGATAAAAACTGAACGCATAGTTTTACAAGTTCCCATGGCCCTACCTACTGACTTAATGCAATAATTTGACATATATATTCAACGCGTGACAGGTTGATTCAGCAGCAAATGTGCAACCGGAAAATGTGGAAGAAATATGGAACTTAAGAGGAATACTCAACACTTCATGGCATCGTGTTCATGTACGAGTTGGTCACTCAAACATGTAAGTAGCAATGCTTTCGGGTCTCACTCCATTTTCTAATTCCGTATGTTTGCATTAGTGAGAAGTTTTTACGATCTTAAGCTTGATGAGAATCACTTTTCCAGTTGGTTGGTTTGTTGTGTTCGTAATAAGGCAAACCCGCTCGATTCCTGTAGCCTGAACTTGTACATTACTTGTTCCTGGGTCTGTTCGAAATCCATGGATGAGCATCAACATGAATGCATTTCATGCTGTCTTTAAATATAAATGGTCATGTTCCATGTGTGTGTATTTGTTTGTGTGTTTTGGACTCCTGATTGTAACCCAAATTTTAACTTATGTCTCTTTTGCTTTTTGTTTGCTTTGCATTTTAAATTTTAATTAGAGCAATGGTAATGGTAGGGGCACAAAATGAGGTGGTGATATTTTATTGGTTGCATCGATAATGGACCGCCACACTCTACTTAAAAACACCAATAAAATCATGACACCTAGGATTTTGTGACTTTTTTTGCCCCTAATATTATTCTTTTAATTATCAACGTTTTAAGGAATACACCCTCAGCCCGCTTGAAATC
Organism: Campanula takesimana; assembly: GCA_026119855.1. Taxonomy (NCBI): domain Eukaryota; kingdom Viridiplantae; phylum Streptophyta; class Magnoliopsida; order Asterales; family Campanulaceae; genus Campanula; species Campanula takesimana. The sequence goes on from JAOWBW010002065.1 coordinate 77,079, forward strand.
ACATTTTAAGCGTCCCATTTAAAATTAGACATGCCAAAATAAAAAGTTTTATATAATTTTTAATTATGGGTCTCAATTATCATGCCAACATTAAGTAATCTCACTCACTGTTCTTTACCGAAATAACAATTAACTCATAACATTTTAATGGTATACTCCATCCATCCGTCTCAAAATACTTTCAGTTTTAGTAAAACTTGTATACAGTATATTAGAAGAGTAGTTAATACATGTGAGATAAACTAAACTACCTTTAAAATAATTTAATTAAGTGTTTGAAATGCTTTTACAGTAATAATTACATAATATAATATGAATAAGATATGAATAAGAGTATATTTCAAAACAAGTAATTTGCGACAAATTACTTTGGTGTGTACTATTTCCTCCACAAATAGTGATTCGACAGTTTACAGGTATTAGGACTGACATTATGATGATACTTCCGTATCATGGCAAACGTTATACTTTCTTTTTTGTCCGTTCCAAAATAAAAGTAGCGGTTTTTAGGTTAGGAAATTGTTTTAGTGCTATGAATAAAGAAAACACATCCTTTAAAAATGACAAATCAGCTACAATATTTATTTGAGACAGAGATAACATATTAACATCATTTAACCGGACAAAAAACCCTGGACAGATGGCCACATGTGCTGAATATGACTTATATGTCTTGTTAGAGTTACTTGTTACTTGTCTTTTTAGTACTTCCTCCGTCTCAAAGTAAGAGTCCTACCTCCAAATCTCACGTTTATTAAAAAAAATGCTTAAAGATGAATAAACAATTGTAAGTGGGTAGAAATAAGGAGAGAGAGAGAGTGTAAAATTACATTTTACTCCTATAGGCCAAGACACACAAGGAGAAGTTTTTCTGTAAATATATCAACTTTATAATGGCATATGTATAAAAGACACTATTCAAATTTTGCCATTTTAGGAATAGGACTCTTACTCTGGGTCGGACTAAAAAGGAAAATAAGACTCTTACTATGGGACGGAGGGAGTATCAAATATATTTTCTTTCTTATTTGTATTATAAAAAATTACTCCCTACGTCCCAAAATGATCTTCATACTTTTTTCAACGTTATTGCGAAGGGTTTTTGAGCAATAATTTTAGGTTGACTCAATTGTACTAATGAAATTCTAAAACTTGTTATTGACACATCATCATCAATACTATCAATAACAAGTTTTAGATTTTCATTAGGATAAATTAATCAACCTAAAATCATTGTTCAAAGTTCCTTCGTGGTAATGTTGAAAAAAGTATGAAGATCATTTTGGGACGGAGGGAGTATTATGTTATAAAAATTAGTATAAATTTAAATGACCCTTCTACAGTATTTTAATGGAATGTATTAATAAAAAATGATATCTTAAAAAAATGTTTAATAATGCAACGAAGAGAAGAAAAGCTATTTGTGGCTTATTTCTCAAATATACTTATCCCTTGTCTTGTTTTCAGTTTTCTCTCCACCCCTGTACAAAAACTCTTCTATTATTTCTCTCTCATTTGCCAACTCCAAATATATTTTCCTTGAAAAAACAAATGAGTAATGATTACGATGATAAAAAAAATACGCACAAAACAAAACTTGCTCAAAAAATCATTTTTGAAAATAGTTTATTGGTTATTCGGGTAGTAGCTGCCACTTAATTGATTTAAAAAGAAGTCTTGTGAGACGGTCTCAAACATGAGACGGGTGAGGAAATAGGCTTGTTGCGCTCATAAGAGGGCAAACCGTTTACTCCTTCAATGAGACTCATTTTATATATAAGATTGTCTCACACAAATTTTTATCTTGATTTAAACGTCAATAATTAATTGTCATCAAATATTTTATTAGCATTTTTTCTTTGTTTCCTTAACATTGCCCAAACCAATACTCCCTCTGTTTCACGTCACTTGAGACTTATTTTCTTTTTTGTCCGTTTCATGTGAATTGAGACTGCCTAAAATGGTAAAGAATCTTTACAATTCCTCTCACTCATTCTCTCTTTTACTTTACTTTTACACTCACAACATCAATCAACTTACTATTCCTCTCACTCATTCTCTCTCATACTCCCTCCATCCCAAAATGATCTTCGCATTTGACTATTCAAACTTTTTAAGGATATGAACACTTTGCTTCACTAGCCATGCTTTGTTTAAGCCTAAAATGTAGAAATGTGAAGAACTTTTTGGGACAATGAGAAATGGCAAATGAGAAGATTATTTTGGGACGGAGGGAGTATTTAATTTTTCATACTCACAAACACCTCCTCCCACTATTTCTCACTCTTACTTTTCCTTAATTTGTGTGCCAAAATTTTTGGTCTCAAGTGACATGAAACGGAGAGAGTATACACACAACTCTTTAAAAAAAATCAACTTCTTATTTAATACCAAAATATTACTCCTTTGCAAAATAAATATTCAAAAAAAAATTAATTAAAAAAATAAATTTGTACATATAACTGAGAAAGAGGTTTTTCTTCATTTGCATTATAACCAAGACCTTAACGTCCACCAAAGAGCTCTAGCTCAAGCGATATCCGGTATTAATTTTTCGTGCGGGAGGTCACGAGTACAAATCTGAAGGCAAAAACTATATACACAGCCCCGTAAATACACAGCCCATTTAATTCCATCGCTGCCCTTGCACGTCTCGTGTATACTTACACGAGATTAGAGCTTACATCTCGTGTACATATACACGAGATACATCTCGTGTAAGTACACACGAGATGAGAACCGCAACAGCAAAAGCAACAATAAACATAACTTGGAATGAAATTTGATTCTCAAATAGGACATCTCCACAAAACATCAATAGACCATTACACATATACTATCGCCTAATTGTATACGAAATGAAAGTGTTAACAAGGATAAGCATATAATTCAAACATTCATACAAACTGGATAAAGCAAAAACCATTACACATATACTATCCTATATGTAATCTTCTTTGTCTTCTTGCATCGGTATCCTCCTCATAGAGTTGACTGAACTCTGCTATCCTATCTTGGTATGGGAGGAGTAGTTGGCTTGCGGCTGGATCACAGCGGTTCCGATAAAGGTTTGGTGGTGGTGGTATTGGGTAATCATTGCCTAACATGCGCAGCTGCAAAAGTAATAACAGTTAAATACAAGACAATGAAATATAATGAATATAAGTAAGACAACTAAATATAACTAATATAGATGAGACAATTAAGTTTCATACCGCTATAAAATGGTTTCCATTGACTTGTCCCACCACAACTGTGTTCACCGGTGGTTGTACTGGTGCAGTCACTGGAAGGCATAACATACAACCCGCTAGTCGAGTAAGAAATGAACGCCACATTATACCTCGTGGCAATGATGTGCCCAAGATCTGGGAGCTCCATCCAATAATCACTGGGCGCCGTCCGGCTATAGCAAGCAATCTTACGTAAGAGTTCTCTTACCGATATCCAAGGTAGAACTCTTTCGTAAAGGTCTTGGCGAGCAAGCACCTCATTGTAACATTCTGTGCGCACTTCAACCCACTTCTCCTCATCTCCGTATACCTGTGCTGCTACGGCTCTATAGCCACAATGTCCATCTGATGCCACATCTATGATGCCTCCAATACGCGGGGTAATGAAAGGCGGAAAAGACTCTACATACGGGGAGCTGTATAAACTAGTATAATTGGGCTGTCCATTTCCCTCTCCACGACCCTGACCCTGATCCCGTCCTCGTCCTCGACCTCGACCTCGGCCTCGACCCCGTCCTCTCCACGACCGGAAGGAGCTACTGGTGGATGAGACGTAGTAGTACTAGCAGGGGTAGATGGTGTGGGTCCTGAAGGTGATTTCCGTTTGCGGGTGGACTCCGAACTCGCTTGGTTTGATGCAATGAATGCACATCTAGACCTGAAATAGGGCAAAGAAAAAAGAGTGAGAAGCATTCATACTGTTGTTTGAAAGTGTTAAAAAAAATTGATGCTGCTGCTGATGTGTCTCGTGTAAGTAAACACGAGACATATCTCGTGTTGTATTACACGTGACAAGTCTCGTGTAATACAACACGAGATATGTCTCGTGTTTACTTACACGAGACACATCAGCAGCAGTTAAACAGTAGCAGCAACACAACAGCACAACAGCAACAATACAACAGCAAAAAATTTGAGACATAATTGAATGAAGATATATATACCCTTTGCCAGTTGAGTTTGGTGGAGCGGGGACTCCAAAAAATTTGTTAGTATGCTCCCAATCTGACAGTTCTCTGGAACTTCCGGCCCGGGGTTCATTCGGCTTTGAAATATGATCCGGCTCCATCGTTTTGAATAACTGTCTCCTTACCGGTTCAGGCTCCTTAGATGAAGGGTTGTCTACTTCAATGTCCAACTTCTTCCAAACTCATGAATCGTGGACAGCTCAATCCGTCCCTGACACTCCTCTATCTGTGCAATCTCATGACTACATGGAAGTCCATGTGTCCGCCTGTAGTAACACCCGCAGGCAGCCTCAGTGATTACATAACCCCCATTATGACGCTGCTTGATTTTCTGAATTCGATCATGCTCTTGTCTGATAATGCGAAAGGCTACCGTTGACACTCTAGTGAATATGTTGCGATATAGATTGCGGGTCCTCAAATCAATTGGATATCTGGTCCTTGATCTATTCATACCCTGTTTGATAGTTTTTAGCTGGATATCTATGATTTTATGAGCCTTTTTAACAGTGTGTCAAAAGTAGAAGAAGCACTCCCCAATGCCTTCTTCAACCTGTTATGCTCACCCTCAGTCCTGTTTGTGGTATGGGTCCCGAAGTGTGTTAACACATCCGTGTGCATGGACAGAATATTCTGAGAGTACAAATTAAGCCATGTCTCGCGGAGGTAATCCAATAGTGCAGGATAAGATCTGAAACGGTCACGAAGCTCTGCCCAACGTAAGTCCCATTCGTCGGGGTTAGGGGCTGAGATTGCATAATTGAACGTCCTCATGAATGATTCTGCGAAGTCCTCGCTACCTGTATGCTCCAACCCTTTCCTTCTAACATTCATTTCGATATGCCTCCGACACAAGAAGTGTGCGGTGTGGGGAAAAACTGTACGGAGAGCGCTGATGAAACCCAACTCACGATCAGTGACAAAAACTGTAGGCAACCGGGAGGTGTAAACAGACTGTGCAAATTGTTCAATGCCCATTCGTAATCACCCGTACTCTGATGCCTGAGGAACGCAGACGCTATTGTGAAATTATGCCCGGTGGAAGTAAAACCTACAAACTGCAAGTAGTACAGTCCGTAGCATTGGTGTTGTGAGTGCAGTCACCCTGTACAACATATGGAAAACAGTTCAGACTCTTCATTGCTAATGGGTGAGAGAAGAATATGTCTTCGATCATGCCAGTCTCAGCGTCTTCCCTCGTGTAGCTAGTATATTCATTATCACTGAGTAACTTAAGGAATTGTTGTAGCGGGTTCCTCCCTTGTCGTTCCCCTTCTCTATATTTTGACACGGCATTCCGGACGTGCATCGGAGTGCTCACGTTCTTCTCATCCTGCATCTTTAGCATTGCCACAATGTCATTTGGACGCACTGAACATTCACTTGCGGTACACACAGCGTCATATTCCCCAGGTGTCAATTTCCCGAGAGGAAAACCTTCCGGGTACAAAGGAAAGGCATGATTATGTATGCCATTCCTCACAACATAACCCCATGACCCATCAACACCCCTCTCTGTGGCGTATAGTTTAAAACTGCAATCTCTTTTCTTTGTACTAGTCTTCCTAATGTTATTTGATCTTCCGGCCCTGTGTTGTCCACCAAATGACATGTGATGTAAGCATATGCTAGTTTATTTCCACGTCTATTCCTCGAGCTGTGTATAACTAGGTGTATATTTCGACCCCTCGCTATTTCCCGTACATGTGCAAGAAGCGCATCCCGAGTTTGAAATATTTCTGATGTCGTGAATTCATCACTGGTATCCGGGAATGGACCCTGCAAAATACGAGATGAAAAGTCAGTTTCAAAGCCCCAGCATACATATATCTCGTGTAAGTCTACACGAGTTTCATCTCGTGTATGTATACACGAGATACCCCCTGTACAGATTGAAAAAAAAATATTGAAAACTGGAATTTGATTTGATCTGATATTTCATTGTGAAAATGGTATACGACCACGTAGTTTATTTTTTTTTATTTTTTTTCTAGGCTCTAAATGACATTTAAAGTGTTTTTCATTAGTATCACTTTCCTCAAAATCCAAACGGAAATCGAGTTAGAAATTTGTGACATTATTAGGGTTTTAAGGAAAATGTCCCGATGTTGTGAAAATGGTATACGACCACGTAGTTTATTTTTTTTTATTTTTTTTCTAGGCTCTAAATGACATTTAAGTGTTTTTCATTAGTATCACTTTCCTCAAAATCCAAACGGAAATCGAGTTAGAAATTTGTGACATTATTAGGGTTTTTAGGGTTTACACGCGATGACATCTCGTGTAACACCACTCGAGATGAATCTCGAGTGGTTTTATACGAGACTTGTTTCGTGTAAACACACACGAGATGCATCTCGTGTAAACCCACACGAGACAAATCTCGTGTGTGTTTACACGAGATACATCAGTAGTCTTACACCAGCAACAACACAACAGCAACAACACAACAGCAACAACAACAACAAAACCATTGAATCGGGGGGGGGGGGAGGGGGTTTTTTACGAAACACTAGAATAAACTATTGAATCGGGAGGGGGATTTCAAACGATAACTAAATAAAAATACCATCATATTAACAAACTAGTAGAGGTGTCAATAAAAACTAGAATAAAATGTGTCCATTACAATACAATGAAAAGCAAAAATAAAATAAAATCCTAAGGCTGCGGTGGAAGTCCTAAAATCTCACCGGCCCGTCTAAGACCAACTAGCCAGTGCTCGGGGGCACTGGGATCCGACAAAAATGGAAGTATGATAGCTCGCAACTCCGCAATCCCTGCGACAGAAGGCTGCGGTGGAACATCAGGTGGGGGAGGTGGAATGTCACCGGGTGGATCGTGTATCGGATTACCTATCCGAACATGACTCCTAGCCCTAAACCAAGACATATAATCTGGAGTCACGAAGGGAACAGCCACGGGATGATCTCCAGTAAATAGTGCCCCCCACGGACATCGGCCCTAAACTCCGCCATGCCAAAAGCCACCCACTCCTGCCAAACCTGATCTCCGTCACCGTAACGCTTCTGGTACCCCTTCTGACCCTTTGCCAAAACGCATAACTCGGTCGCCATGGGGGGCAGTCTGGGGATCCTCTGCTGGTACCCGAACTGCCTAGTCACACGATCAGGCATATACGCCTCTGTGATGTCACAAAAGCGTATAACACCCCTGTAGTATGAAACAGGCAGTATCGCGTCCGACCCGGTCCCATAAGGAGTCCAAATAACCTGTGAGTAGACATTGTTAGGCAAAGTCAACAGAATATCGGAAGGAACGACACAAAAACGTATAATAGTTTTAATATGAATAACTCACACTGTCAGCCCCATCCTGTCAAGAATGCGGCGATACTGCACAAGATGATCGAACGTCCTCCCAGCCGAATCATCACGAGACCATCTACGGGCTCTCGCTGCCCCTGCTGCCAATGGGGGTCAGTAACTCGCCGAAAACCCGGAAAGTACTCGTATATCCAGGCCTGAGATGTATGTAAAAAAGTATTAAATACTACTCAAATGCAACATTTAATAACAGGGGGGGGGAGTAGACAGTAAAAATATAGTGAATAGAGTAAGATGTACCTCTAGGAGAGCCGCACAAACCGCCCATCTCGCTTGCATCCGGATCTGGACGCCTTCCCCAACTCTCGGTACATATATGCCAAAGTGGCTGATCCCCAGGAAAGAGTGGGGAGGCTGGCTAGATCCATGCACAGGGGCAGGTAGGCTGCGGGCACCTTATCCCCGCTCTTGTCCACGAACATCGTGCAACCCAATAGGTGCAGGATATACGCGGACGCACGATGGGCATCTGTCATGCCGCCTCTACGCTGAGTAAATAGACGCCTGACATCCCTCAATAAATAACCGTGCCGCTCAACTGGAGGTGTCTAGAGATGCCAGATACGTCAGGCGCTGGATCCGTATAGCGAACAACTCCACCATCAATCCTGATACCTGTAAATTGAAGATGCAATAACACATTTTAGTATAAGAGATGAATGTAGACAGTTCATATAATATACTCCCTCCGTCCCGCCGGAAACTTCAAAAAAAAATTATGGCACAAGAATTAAGGGAAAAAGTGAAAAAGGTGATGTGTTGTGAGTGTTGATAGTTGAGTGGGAGAGAGAAAGTGGGGTAGAGAATAGTTAGTGGGTTAGTGGATGTGAGTATGAGAAATGGGACCCACTAATTAAAAAGTATTAAAAACTTTCCATTTATGGATTCTGCAATTTCTATGGGACGCCCAAAATGGTAAGTTTTGCAATTTCCGGCGGGACGGAGGGAGTATGTAGACAGTTATATAATTGTGAATGGAGTATCGAAGCGATGTTATAAAAACATACCCAGGATATGAAAACTGTCATGTAAAGTGTTGGTCCCAGAGGGCAACAAGGGTATAGAACCGCTAGAGGGGGGGGGTGAATAGCGGTCCGAAACTTTTCGAAATACCCTTAAAATCAACCGAGTACTTATCAGTTTGGCCACAAGCTGGTTTCAAGGCACAGACCGAACTGATAAAATGCACAGCGGAGTTTGCGGTTTGGCCAAATAGGTTAGTTAAAGAGTTTGGAAGTTTGACTCGGGTTGAGAAAACACTATGATGCAACAGAATAGTTAAACTTAAAGTTTAAAGGAAAACACAATTCATCTTTCAAGTCATTTCGTATATGGAAACAAGTTCAAGACCACAAACAAGAAAGATAAAAATCAAGACAGAAATAAAGATCAAACACACAAATTGAAGAGGTTCGTTCTTAAATGAACTACGTCCTCTACCTAGATGGTTAGTCTAGGATTTTCTAATAGCTATAAGACTTGTATTAATTTAGAGGAGGTTTTACAAGATAAATCTAAACTCTAAACAATGAGTCTAACCTAAGCTATAATAACAACGTGGTGTTTCGAAGTATATAATCTATATGATCATATAAATCGGTGTGTGTGTGAAAAGAAATCAAATGCTCTAAGTATCTAAATGATGGTGGAGCAAATAGAATTCTTCTGTGTAAAGGCTAAGTATGAATGGTTGTTAGGCTTGAAGCTTTGATGAAGAACTGGGTTTGCAATGGAGATGGTTGAAGATATGAATATCTGGGTTTAACTCTTCAAAGCAAACTTGAATACTTGGGAATGAATCTCTTGAAGCTCAGCAACCTTCATTGTTGAATAATGAAGGCTATTTATAGGCAGAGCACCCTTGTGACCGTTGGGTAAAGATTTGAATCAAATCTGAAGGGTACAGTGCTGTCGAAATCCCATTGGTTGAGCTGTCATTTTCGTCCTTGGTTTTGTCTTGTAGTCTTAGGTAGTTGTTGCACCACTACCTGACAATTGTCCTTTGTTGCAGAAAGGACTAACGGTAAACAATTTAACTGATGGAGCAAACCGACATTCCTTGCAGAAACTCCAAGTTAACTTAGAGTTATTTGACATGACATAACAACATCCTTATACTGTCAATAAGGGAATGTTTGTCTAAGGAATAAATGACATCTCTTTAATTCTTCAATAACTGCTCTGCGGTTTCACCAAGCATAGGGCGGTTGAAGAATGGTCTTGATGTGCGGTTTCATCAAACATGCAAACTGCGGTTTGATGAGAATTGAAGAGCTCCATGCTGGCATTCTCAAAATGATGGCTTGAAGCACTAAACCGCTAATGATACAACCGAACAATACTCAGCCTTGAAAACAAAAAATCTAGAAATGGACTATCTAAAAATTGAAGTAGAACTTGCATTACATGCGGTCCTAAAGTCCATAAAAAGACACGTGGAATGGATCAATCAAATTAAGGTGGGTGCACTAACAATGAATCCTAACAATCTCCCCTATTTGATTGATGCCATTACCACACTATGATAATAGCAAAACATTGTACTTGGTAAGAACATGTCAGAAATAAATTTCATGAAATTGCATGTCCAAGTCAATGCACACACATATCTAGATCATTGATTTCTAATCTATCAAAAATAAAGGAAATTAATAAGAGATAGAAAAGAATACATTCAGATGCATAAAGAATGATATGATTTTGGAGGATCAGAAATGCATGTTTAAACTGAATGTTTAAAACACAATGCACTTAAAGGTATTTTCATGATGAATGTAGTGCATGAGGTTTTTAAAGAAATACAAGCATTGTTTCACAAACAAGCAGTTTGAATAAACAAAGTTTTGGAAACAGAATGCTATGCAGTCATTCTCATTATAATTCAATCATAAAGGATAGTAACTTACAATGTATGAATTACAAGAGATACCAAAAAGAAAGACTAAGAAAAGAGGTCTAGTCTACTTCATCTGCAACAGATACCCTTGCAGCAGCAGCATCATCTAGCGGTTTGGTTCTGAACGTTTGAGCATCTTGAGCAGCTTGTTCTTGTGCAA
>JAOWBW010002065.1:87782-133902 GCA_026119855.1 Campanula takesimana
TGAATTCTGATTGGAGCTCAATCTGAGTTGTCCTTTTATTGCAGAGTAGTGGTGTCCCACTAATGTGTTTCAAATTTGAAAATTTGAATTTTTCAACGTTCTAAACTAACCATAGTTTGACCAGGTTAAGTTTGAACAAACTTGGGTTACTTGACATCTTCACTTGCGGTCGAGACCTTACGGTCGAATGATCCACGGTCAGATGGTCTTTCACGGTCGACAGATCTGCCACAGTTGAGGTGAGGCCTCTTCCGGTCAAGGAGAGCTTCTCACGGTCAAGGTCTTGACCACCTAGATTTTCCAGACTTAGAAACTTGCAGCCTATCAATCTAAAGCCTATACTATCAAAATGGACTATTCTAAAAATGAAGTTTAACACTTCTTACAATATATCCTAAAGTCCACAAAAGATAAAATTAGTTTATGGATCAATCAAATCTAGGTAATAGGAGTGGTTTATAATAGCATACCCAACAATCTCCCCCTATTTGATTGAGCCCATTACCTACTATAACAAAGGCTAATCATTGTACTTGGTAATAACATGTTTTCAAGAAATATTGTTTTATTAAATATCATGCCCCAAGTCAATGCACACTCTAAGCCAATGTCATAGATTTCTATCAGCCTAAAAAGATAAAATAAATTCTAATCCTAACAGATAGAAATATAAGTTTGAATGCATTTTAGAATAGAAACAACAATAAGAATGCAAATGCATCAATCAAACATTCAAAGGCACTCCACATAAATATCCATTCAAGCATAGGGAGGGTCAAACAAAAGAGGTGATTAAAGTTTTACAAACCATAACAGAATAAAAATTGTTTTGGGACAAACATTAACAAATGTTTAACGACCACACATGGTCAACAAAAAGGAGTTAAGGTGGGATAGAATCATGGTGGACTAGAAACGGTCGAATTCATGGAGATCATCTTCAGTGAGGTCGGAGAAGGGAAAGCGGTAAGAGGGCATGGAGAGACCGGAATGAGATAGAGAAAGGAACGGTCACTCCATCTTCATCATCTTCACCCTGAGCATTTACATTACCGTGGCCTGCTTCTGCCTCTTGATTTGCACCTAGATTACCATGGAGGTTGATCCTATTTCATCACAGTGTTAGCTCGATTTGACAGTAAATCAATTTTATTTGATTGGTCATTGAGGCGATTGGTGTGGACAATCATGGCTTGTTTGAATGCTTCCAATTTCCTACCCAAGCTTTCATTCATATTGGTCATAGCGGATTTCAGGGCAATGTCAACATCTTTTTCCACCGACACTCTTACTTTCTTTACTTCCAGAGAAAGTTCATCTTTCACATCCTCCATAGATTTTGAGATGTCTATCGAGTCTTTTAAGACTTCCTTTGAAAATCACTTCATGATGGCTCTTGTTTGAATGAGGAAAGATTGATTCATAAAGTCCGGAGTTACCATGAAGGCACTTTGGAGCAACAAGAGCGGTAGAAGTAAACTGCCAGCTTGACCGGGCCTCGAAGAGCTGCTGCCTGCTTGACCCGGAGAGGGCATATAATATAGCCTTTGATACGTACTCTCTCTCCCCCTTAATGGTCTCAATCAGTTGAGAGGGGAAGAGCAGTAACCTGGTCCTTAAGCACGGAGTTGGCAGACTTCAGCTCAGAGATTTCTTCATGAAGAGCGGCCTGATTGGCGGTCAGCTTTGAGATTTGGTTTGGGAATCCAGATTGATTTGAGTAAGCATTTCCACTGCGGTCAACAAATGAGCAATTGGATCGACTGGAGGTTCAGAAGTGGAAGGCCTGGTGGGAGACATGGATATTTTACCAGCATGGTCACTGTAATGGTCATCTGTTCATTGACTGTGACCCACATCCTCAGGCACTAGCTCATCCTTTGCAACTTCTTTCTCAGACACAGCAAGCTTCTGAACATTTGCAGGAATACATCATCACTGAAAACCGGCTATCAGCATTGATACCCTTATCACCTCAACATTATCAACAGCATTTTATCAGAATGTTCTGATCCATCATCAGATACATCCTCTACCTCTTCATCGGTAGGTTCATCAACCAAACCAAATGTTGGTTTAGAAATTGGTTGCCTTTTCAGGCGCTGGGGTGGAGCATCTCAATAACATCTTCACGGTCGCCCTGAGTAGGTGAACCAGATGGGGTAAAATCAGGAGAACGGTCGATGAAGGAGGTCTGGAAACCTTGTCTTCTTGGAAACTTGTTGAGGACTTAAAGACAAATCTCTTTTCTTTGATTTCTCCCCCTTAGATGATGCGGGGAGAGGAGCCCTAGGTTTTAGAGACTTGGAGAGAGCGGTAGGAGATGAGGCGGTAGAGCGAGGAGGAGCGGTAGGCTTGACTTGCCTTAGAGGAGCGGAAATTTTGGAGACGAGGAGGAGGGGACAGAGATTTGGAACTTGGAGAAACTGGTTCTTTGAACTTTATTCCTATTAAGGGCTTAGATTTGAGAGGGGGTGCGGTAGATGCACTGGCCTTAGCTTTGCCCTTAACCAACCGGCTTCCCTTGCTTCTTCTCCTTCACTGTCATCATCATCATTTTGGTCACCGGTCGAATCGTGCGGTTGATCCAGTCCTAAGGCTATCCTAGCTGCTTGGTATAGTGAGGAGGAACATACTTTTCTTTGCGGTCCTTTGCTAGGTAAGCTTGGTACTGAGTATCACCAAAACGATTTCTGAAAGTAGATCTCATGGTTTTGATGTCAAAACCCTAGAGAGAGAGAGATGTTCAATTTAGCATGCTTATCTTTGGCAATCTCCTTTCTGAGTTCAGGAGTGTATTTGAAAATGAGGGACAGCAGTCTAGAGTTCTTCTTGTATTTTGTGGGGCTTTCTCCCTGATCTGCTTGTTGTAATCCTTGACTTGTTCAACCAGCAGAGAATAGAGGGTCTTGGGCCAATTCATCTTCCTGCCGCAGATAGATAGCGGCAGAGAGGTTCCATTGAGTATATTGAAGTTCCATGGTTGCCACTTTTACACAGAAGACCGTGGCCAATCAGGTGTCCAATATAATACATCACTTCAGGAAGGTCTTCCGGTAGGGTGTGCATACATCTGTGGATCCAATCAACCGTTGTGCAATCTCATCACATTCTTCAGAGTGAGGGATTCAGGGCTTTGAAGTCAATATCGAGACCTAGAGCGGTTGCAATTTCAGTGTAGTCTATCTCAACTTTCTTTCCATACACTTCAGCCTCATCCAATCAAGTGGATTATTCTTGTCATCTCTTCCTTTAATCTCTTTTGCAGTAGAGTAGAATTCTCTGGCCGCAGCAGGAAGTGATATGGTTTGATTCATGGTAAAGAAGTTGAGAATGCCAGATTTGGTCATCCTCCTGATGATATTCCTCCGATGGCATCATTCATGAGATCATAGTGGTCCATTACACAACCTGGAATGAAGGGTTTTTCATCCTGAAAGAAAACTTGAGAAGTTAGAATCATAGAACTCATACGGTCGACCAACTGACGGTCGAATGACACTGGCGGTCAAATGACCAACACGGTTGAGAGTACTAGCGGTCGAACTAGAAGAGCGGTCGACAAGGTAGATACTTAGAATTTTAAGATGTTAATCCAAAACACGCACAAACACCAATTTACTATGTGTAATAAGAAAAACAGATTGAAAAGTGATTTCTCAAGAAAACGAAGAACTACTGAAGAACACGAAGAGCACTATTCACGATGAACACCCAGATATTGCTACAGAGCACGAAAATTCATAAAATTACATGGTTGAAGACGCATAAACCGATTAACACAAATCTATCAACAATTTTACTTTCAAAACCACATAATTACCAGAATGTTAAAGGGCAAAGTGAACAAAAATATGAACCAAAGCTTCAACAAATTAATGACACAAGGAGTAACAACATTAAGTAAAGTATGAAACAAAGCATGGAATCGAGTTTGAGAATATAAAACGAGCAAGAATAATCATAAACGCAATCAAAATCAGCCCAGGAATAGAGAATCAATCAGGAATACCGAAGGGTTTTCAACCCGCCAACAATGAACAACAAATGTAAAATATGAGAGATTGGAGTCAAGAAATCATACCATGTTGTCTTCAAATGTAGTATCTTGTGATTTCTTAGAAGATTTTACTGATTGAGAGAGTTTTGGAGCCATATATATATGAGAAATTATGAGAGAGATTCGAATGAGAGAGTAAGAACTGGGTGTATAGAGAGAGAAAGTGATGAGATAGAGAGAGAGAGAAACAGATTCTGAAAAGTAGAGTGGTGGAGGTTAAGGATAGTGGAACGGTTTGTGCAGAGAAGTGGGAGGTTAACTCTGCAAATTCAGGGATTTGACCAATGATGTCCTTTCGCCATAAATGCATGGATAGTGATGGCGGACATAAATAAGGGGATAAAATTAATTGCAAATGATTTGAATTAAATAAAAACGAGGGAAAAGAGGAAATTACGGAATTGCCCCTTGGATGACTGGGAAGATCCTCAGAATTTTCTAAGTTAGAAACACTTACCTGGTCACCTAGCTTTTTGCGGTCAGGTGCTTGACCGTGAATGCTTGCGGTCAAGTATGTTGCCTTAACCAAAGCTTCTTTAAAGCAATGAACCAATGTTATCATTTTCCCATGCGGTAGGCTTTTTAAAGCCTTGAACAAATTTCATCTGTTTCATGCGGTCGACACATTATGCGGTCAACAGGGTGCGGTCGGTTCACTTGAAGGATTTTGATGCTTCGACCGGGATTACTTGACCGGTGAGATGTCATCGACCGTTGAGACCTGCTTGGTTTTGGACTTAGATAAAACACAAGACATTAGTACAACAAGATATATGGGCATGTCATTAAGTTCTAGCATACCCATTTCTCCTCTAAGATACCTAAATCTCTTCGAATCAAGAGCATTGGTGAGAATATCTGCAATTTGATTGTCAGTACTC
The DNA here is from genome assembly GCA_026119855.1 of Campanula takesimana. Classification (NCBI taxonomy): domain Eukaryota; kingdom Viridiplantae; phylum Streptophyta; class Magnoliopsida; order Asterales; family Campanulaceae; genus Campanula; species Campanula takesimana. Next base: position 92,724 of record JAOWBW010002065.1, read on the forward strand.
ACATACTCTAGATGGATATTACCTTTTTCCACATGATCCTTGAGAAAGTGGTACTTGATATCAATGTGTTTGGTTTTAGAATGCATGACAGGGTTGTTGGAGACAGCAATGGTAGATGTATTGTCACAATAGATTGGACAATTTTTTTTGTTGATTTCGTAGTCAACCAATTGTTGCTTCATCCAGAGCATTTGGCAGCAGCAGCTTCCAGCAGCTATATATTCAGCTTCTGTGGTAGATACAGAGACTGAGGCTTGTTTCTTGCTTGCCCATGAAACAAGTCGATTTCTAAGGAAATGACAAGTTCCACTCGTGCTTTTCCTGTCTATTGTACATGCTGCATAATCTGCATCTGAGTAACCTATAAGATCAAAATTTGAATCTTTGGAGTACCAAAGTCAAAGGTTAATAGTCCCAGATAGATATCGAATAATACGTTTAACAGCAATAAGATGTGCTTCTCTAGGATCCGCTTGATAACGAGCACAAACACAAACACTAAACATGATATCTGGCCTACTAGCAGTTAAGTAAAGAAGAGAACCAATCATACCTCGGTATAAGGTTTGATCAACCTTCTTACCTTTCAAGTCTTTATCTAACTTGTTACCAGCAGCCATAGGAGTGTCATATGCCTTTGCATTTTCAAGTCCAAATTTCTTGATAAGGTCTTTTGTGTACTTTGCTTGATTGAGGAAGATGCCTTCAGCACATTGTTTAATTTGAAGCCCAAAGAAGAATGTTAATTCTCCCATCATGCTCATCTCAAATTTGCTTTTCATTAGCTTCTCAAATCGCTTACACAAGAATTCATTAGTAGAACCAAAAATAATCATCTACATATATTTGAACTAATAAAGTATGATCATGATATTTAGCAATGAATAGAGTTGTGTCGATCTTACCACGCTTGAATCCCTTTTCAAGGAGAAACTTAGATAGAGTATCATACCATGCACGTGGAGCTTGTTTGAGTCCATATAAAGCTTTACGGAGTTTGTAGACATGATTTGGAAATTTGGGGTCTTCAAATCTGGGCGGTTGAGCAACAAAGACTGTTTCTTGAAGTTCGCCGTTGAGGAATGCACTTTTCATATCCATTTGATATAATTTGAATCTTTTGAAAGAGGCATAAGCTAAAAATATCCTTATAGCTTCAAGTCTTGCAACGGGGGCAAAAGTTTCATCATAATCAATGCCTTCTTCTTGTCTGTATCCTTGTGCAACCAACCTAGCTTTGTTCCTTGTGATGCTTCCATTCTCATCCATCTTGTTTCGGAACACCCACTTTGTACCAATCACTCCTTGATCTTGAGGCCTTGGAACCAAGGTCCAAACTTTGCATCTTTCAAATTGGTTGAGCTCTTCTTGCATAGAAACAACCCAACTTGAGTCTTGGAGTGCTTCATCAACTTTCTTGGGTTCAACTTGAGATATAAATGCGGTAAGTGCATCATAGTTTGATCTTCTTGTTCGAACACCAGAATGCAAATCACCAATGATATTCTGAATTGGGTGATCTCTAACCTCACGAACTTCTTGAGGTATATCTGGTTGAGTTGATGGTGGTTGTAAATATTCTAGTGGTACATCATTTATGCCATTCCAATCATAAGTAATTTGAGGGATAGGTTATTCCACATTGATGGGTGTTTCAACTTCAACTCCATTTGAGGTAGCAGCAGATGTGGTAGCTTTTGGTGCTTCATGAGAGGTAGATGGAGGTGCAGTTGAGGTAGATGGATTTCTTTGTGTTGATTGATTTTGTGGTTGATTTGTACCTGTCGCATTAAGCTCAACAAAATCATCAGCAACATTTGGAGCCATATGTGGCTCAAGGAGAGAATGTTCATCAAAAGTAACATGGACAGATTCAACTATCTTAAGAGTGGTTTTATTAAATACACGAAAAGCTTTTGAGTGTTTAGCATACCTAATAAATATACATTCATCGTCCTTAGGAGCAAATTTACCTCGATATTTTTTACCGTTGTAGAGTATGAAGCATTTGCATCCAAATATCTTGAAGTATGCTATGTTGGGGTTCTTCCTCTCCAAAGTTCATAAGGAGTTTTGTTGTAGGTCTTGTTGATGAGGGATCTATTTTGAGTGAAGCATGCTATGTTGACGGCTTCATCCCAAAAGTATTGTGGTAGCTTTGCTTCAGCAATCATAGTCTTTCCAGCCTCTATCAACGTTCTGTTCTTCCTTTCCACAACACCATTTTGTTGAGGAACTCCAGCAGCAGAGAAGTTGTGGTCAATACCATGGTCATCACAGTACTGAGCTACACCGTTGTTCTTTAATTTTGTACCGTTGTCGGATCGAACACTAACGATGTCATCTTCCTTTTGTGTTTGGAGCTGTCTAAAGAGTGCGGTCAAAATGTCATAGCAATCATCCTTTGAGATCATCATTTCAACCCACGTATATCTTGAATAATCGTCTACCACAACTAAGGTATATCTATTTCCACCAATACTTGCGGTAGTAACAGGTCCAAACAAATCCATATGCAGCAGTTGCAAACATCTTGAAGTTGAAGGTGTCGTCTTGCTGGAGAAAGACGCCTTTGGTTGTTTGCCTAGTTAACATGCTGTGCAATTCTCATCGTGATGATCAGCTACTTTGGGTAGACCACGAACTAGATTTTCTCTTCCAATCTTGGATAGATACTTGAAGTTTAAGTGACTTAGTCTTTTGTGCCACAGCCAACTATTTTCGCTAACATTCTTTGCTACAAAACAGAGATTAGAAGAAATGCAAGATGAAGTAAAATCAACAATATAAACGTTTTTCTCTTACGAATCCCTTTAAGCAAGGTGACGCCGGATGTGCCATCTTTGATGAGACAGAAATTTGAAGTGAAGTGGCATTGCAATCCTTTGTCACAGAACTGAGATATTGAGAGTAAATTGTGTTGTAGACCAATAACTAGAGAGACTTCTTGGATGGTGATTTTTCCTTTTCGGATGACTCCATATCCTACAGTCTTTCCTTTGTTATTATCTCTGAAGGTTACTAATGGCCCTTTTTCTTCACGGACATCTTCCAATAAATTGATATCTCCGGTCATGTGCCTTGAGCAGCCACTATCGAGATACCATAAACTTGATTTATCCTTGGAGTGTCCAGCCATTAAGCAGAGGACCTATAAAATAAACATTTAAGAACAAGGTCCCCTTTTTATTCTTTTGGGTCCAAAGGGTTAGCAACTTTTGACAACCCACACCTGCTTCACAGAAGGAGGGTTACTCTTTCTGGGATTGGGTGTGAATCTCAAAAGACATTCAGCAGCCTTGTGACCATAACCATCACACACAGAACAATAGTGGAAGCCACCCAACTGAGGGTTAACAAACTTTGTTGAGGTCTTGAGCACAACATTGTTAACTGGTATGGAAGATCTCTCCTGAACAAAGTTCAATTTCTTGAACTTGACCGCATGACCCTTGTTTGCGGTCGACATGCCGAGGAAGAATACTCGACCGGGTCTTGAGGTTGATGCGCGGGTCGTGTCCAGGTACCTTACCAGAGTATTCCTTTGTGGTAGAATCTTCCATGACTTTTTCTTTCAACTTTGAAGCCTTGCCAGTTTGATACTTAGGGTAGACATAGTGGAACTCTAGTTTCTTCTTTGGTTCTTGTATTTTACCCTTAGATTCTTGATGTTTAGCCTTTGACCCTTCCAAAGTTTGCTTGGTAAATTTCTCATCTCTTTCACAACAAGATGCACATTTAAAGTTGTCACTAGTTTGGAATCCCAAGCCTTCCTTATCACCACTAGACTTTTGGGATTCTAAGATTTGTTCCATAGTGACACGAGAATTAGTCCACTCATTAGTGATCCTTTTAAGGTCATTTATCTCAGCAGCCAATTCTTCGTTTTTAACTTTAAATATGGCATTTTGTTCTTCTAAGAAACAGTTTTGATCAGTAAGAGGAGTCATACTCTTGATCTGCTCCTTAAGGAGGGTGAGTTCAGATCTTAGTAGAGATTTCTCCGTCTTAAGCTGGGAAATTTCATCAGTTGAAAGTGCTAAAGCTTCCTTCATATCAGAGAATTTACTAATTACCTGTTCAGCTTTTGCAAACATCTTTTCTTGTTTATCGGGGGAAATGTCAAACTTGACTTGAGGAGTGGTAAACAGAACTTCCTTCACTTTGGGGTTTAGTAGAGCCTTCTTTGCTGCACTCACATCACATCTTGAAAATAGAAGATCACCATTCCTTTGAACTGGGGTTAGGAATCCCTTTTCAGCAAGTTCATCAGCCGTATAGCTTATCCGTTTAGGTTTTGCATTTGGTGAGCGACAATTTTCATTATCATCCTCATCATCTGAATGAACGACCAAACAGATGTGACCTTCTTCAGAATCCTCATCGCTTTCATCAGAATCTGACTCTATCCAGGTAGCTAACTCTTTTGTGGTAGAGTCTTCTTCAGCAACCATCCCCTTTTGCTTTGAGTATCTTGGATTGAAGTTGCTTTTCTTCTTCATATACTCATACTTGGGAATTGGGCATTCTGAAGTGAAATGACCGGGTTTCCTACAGTTAAAACAAACGAGATCCTTTTTCTTCTTTGAGAAGATGGAGTACTCTTTCTTACTTATTGAGATGCTCCTTGAGAACCTTGCTGGAGCTTTGCTGGATGATCCGGGCCTTGCTGGTTTTCTGAACTTTTGAAATCTTTTCACGAACAAAGCAAAGTCATCATCTTCCATATCTAATAGATCAGATGTGGAGATTTTTGGATCTTCTTCCTCGATCACTTCTTCATTTTGAGCGACCAACGATAAACTCTTAGTTTTTCCTTCCATTTCTTCAATGTTATGGAGCTTGATATCAAAACCTTGAGGTTGGCATAGAGGCTTCTGAGAGACATATCATCTAGTAGCTTGGTATCTTCAAGAGTGTTTCCTTTGTGAAGATATTGAGAACTAAGAGCGGCAAGAAAATTAACATTGATTTCTTTCTTGGTAAGCTTCTTTCCAAGTGCAGTGTAAGTACTCACGATCTCACAATAACGATCATAAGTGGCTCTAAGTGATTCACCGGGGATCTTAGCAAAGTTGTTGAATCTTCTTTGAATTGGAAACTTTTTGCTTTCTTTGCAAGCTTGATCTCCTTCGATGTAATCTTCAATTGCATCCCAAAGTTCTTTTGCAGTAGAACATTCCATGATCTGTCAACGCTGTGACGTACTCAAGGTACTTAAAAGTATGCTTTTTGCTTTCACATCCATTCCAACCAGTCTTTTCTCTTCATCGGTCCATTCAGCTTTTGGTTTCTTGATTGATGGTATGTCTGCATTGGTTTCTGGATTCGGATTAGCTTTCATTGGGAAGTATGGTCCAATGGTAATACAATCACCAAGTTGCTCGTCCATGGAGTAGAACTGAGTTAGAATGCTGTGCTTCCATACGTCAAAGTTATCTTTGTCGAACGCTGGAACGTGAGTGAAGTTAACCGTTGCCATAGTTTTCTGACTTGCCATTTTGAATCGGCACCCAAGCTGTTAAGCTTGAAAAACAGAGGTTTTATAAAGGTGTTAGCTCTGATACCACTTCTTGGTCCCAAAGACACAACAAGGGTATGAGAAAGGAGGATAGAGGGGGGGTGAATAGCCTACTTAAAATTTCAACCCTTTTTCAAAATTCAACCAAGTGCTTACAATCTTGAGTTTTGCGGTCAGGTAATAAACCACGCGGTCAAGGTGTAATATGCACAGCGGAAGTTTTCGATAGAAATAAGGTAAGGTTGTTTTGATAAAAATCTCTAAGTATAGAAGCTCACTCACGGTCAAGAGTTTTCCGGTCGAGTGAGATGCGGTCAAGTGATTTGCGGTCAGATGGTTGAGATTGAAAGTTGTCGTCTCAGAAGTTTTGGAAAAAGATAAGTTAGTCAGATTTTAACTTAGGCAATGTGGAGAACAAACAAACACAATTCACAACATTTCTTAAATCTGAAAGATCAAACACTAAACGACAAACAAAATTAATATGAACAATAAAGAACAAGATGAACAATACTTGAAAGTAAATTTGCAGAAAGTAAAATGACACAAGTATTTGGAAAGGTTCGATCTGTTAAAAGATCTACGTCCTTTACCAAGATGGTCAGTCTTGGATTTTGAATGGAGGTATATGTTGATTCTTGAGTGTACAGATTACAGAGATGAAGCTTTGAATCAACACCTACTTTCTATGAAGAATAAATCCTAGACTTAGACCAGTGTATCCCTTTTGATTCAATCTATGTGATTGATCAATTGGGTGAGTGTGTGTGTGTAAGAATCAGAAGCTCTTTAAAATCTAAGTGATTGTAGAGCCTAATGAATCTTAAGTGTTTACAAGGCTTGAGATGACTTGTTTGTTGCTGGAGATCTTTGAAGGCTTGAAGGTGAGTTCTTTGAAGATTCAAAGGATTCTGGAAATCTTGAGTATGATCTTCAATCACCAAGTATTTCAACAGCAATTTCTCTTTGAATCTCAGCAATGTTCAATGAAGAACTTAAGGGCTATTTATAGCCTTGAATGAGAAAATAGCTGTTGGAATTACTTGGGCTCCAAGTTGAAGGACGATGAGCTGTTGAATTCTGATCGGAGCTCAATCTGAGTTATCCTTTTGTTGCAGAGTAGTGGTGGTCCCACTAATGTGTTTTCAAATTTGAAATTTGAATTTTGCAACGTTCTAAACTAACCATAGTTTGACCAAGGTTAAGTTTGAACAAACTTGGGTTACTTGGACATCTTCACTTGCGGTCGAGACCTTACGGTCGAATGATCCACGGTCAGATGGTCTTTCACGGTCGACAGATCTGCCACGGTTGAGGTGAGCCTCTTTCCGGTCAAGGAGAGCTTCTTACGGTCAAGGTCTTGACCACTAGATTTCCCAGACTTAGAAATTTTCAGCCTATCAATCTAAAGCCTATACTATCAAAATGGACTATTCTAAAAATGAAGTTTAACACTTCTTACAATATATCCTAAAGTCCACAAAAGATAAAATTAGGTTATGGGATCAATCAAATCTAGGTAATAGGAGTGGTTTATAATAAGCATACCCAACAATCTATGTCCCCATAAACACAAGCGTCAACAAAATGTGAAAAGTAGTGAAATGGTTCTAAGTTTGATACATGCAGCCATCATGAACAATCACAACAAGTGTCAACAATTTATTTTTTTTGGTACAAAAGGAAAGGAAAACAGAGACAGAAAGAAAGCTAAATAAATCCTCGGAGTGGTGTCTCTCATGAAGTCAGCCACCATAAGTTCCTTCAGTTCTTCGTTGGGGGTTTCCATGTGCACAAAAGGCAGCTCTTGTTCAGCTCCAATATTGGCAAGGTAGTCAGCGCAGAAATTTCCTTCTCGGAGAGTATGTTGTATGGAGCATTTGGCGGCGCGAAGAAGTGCTTTGATATCCCCCATAAGAGCAGCGAGAGGGTGATTATCATCAGCAGGTCCATCGATGAGTTTGACCGCAGCCAGGGAGTCAGTCTCGAAGCCAACATTAGCATACCCCATCCCTTTGAGAATTTCCAAACCCACTAGAATGGCATGAAGCTCTTCCTCTAAGCTTGTACACGGCTTTAGTCTGCCATAGTAGCTTCCTATCCAATCGCCTCTTCTACCATAACGCATGATGACACCAATAATAAACTCGAGGAGGAAATTAAGGCTGCAATAGAATTAACTCAGAACAAGAGAACATATCACCAGGAAATAGTAAACACATGCACTAAACAAAAGTGTTACTACAAACACAGGCCACAAGGAACATTTTGCATTGGCAAAACATCAAGACAACAAAGTGAACAAGCACAAAAAAAAAAAAAAAAAAAAAAAAGTGAATCCCAATAAATGCAATAATAATATTTACAGCAGAAACAAAGTTTAAGCATAAATGACAGACTGCAATTGATACTTGGATAAAGGAGAAAAAAATTGAAATAGTAATAGAATATAAAAACAAAAATCAGTTTCAATGGTTCACTTTATCAGCAACAAATACTACTAAATATGCAGCAAAAGAAATCAATGTACTCCCACCTATCCTTCAAAGGTCTTATTTTGCCTCTAAATGAACATAGTGGTTTTACTTTATTGACATGGTGATGGACCTTATTTCAACATCAGATAATGGAATTTATAAGAGTAACGTCAACGATCCAAATTTTGACTTTCAGTTTATAAATGCCATTGGTTAAACACAAAAACAAGTTAAGCTTTGGATCGGTATGTTCATCAGTAAAATGAACAGCGTACTGTTTAGGACTTAGTCGCACTAAGACAATAATGTAAAAAGCCGTGACATCTTTCATATTGTAAACATGGTGCAGAGAGTCAAAAACCACAAGAAACAATTCAAAAAGGAAGGTCAAATTTATGCCAAAAGACGGCGACTTTTACTGCATCAAGGGAACAAAACCTAGAAAAGGGTAACAAAAGTAAAAAAAAAAAAAAAAAAAGGTTCAAATCGCCAATAATAAACGACCAACCCTAGAAACTCACATAATTGAAGAGTTTGGTACAGTCAACCAAAAATTGGGCGAAAATGGAGACAGAATTAGGTTTAAACGATAGGAAATTAATACCTAACGATGTGAGGATATCTGGAGAGCATAAGCAGCAAATAAGGACGACAAAGGTGTTCCTCCCACCACTCTCCTTGCTGCTTATGCTCTCTAGATATCCTCACATCGAAAGAGAGAGAGAGAGAGAGAGAGAGTTGTGTGCGGGGCGGGAAAAGAAAGGGTTTGAGGTGGGACGGATGGAGGGGACGCTGGGTGACCGGGGGAGCTCGTAGTTAAATTTAAATAGGAACAATTCCTCAAGGGGCCCCAATCCCAGAATTTATTCCAAATAAGGACTTTCTCACACACAAAACCCTTACCCCTACCCCTCTAACAAAACCCTTCTCACCCTCCACGACTTTCTCTCTCTAAAGCGAACACACACCCACTCAGCTCACTCTCTCTCTCTCTCTCTCTCCAAACAGTCACCGGATTTTCATCTTCTCCGGCGATGACGACGGCGACACTGACGACGACGGAAACCGTCACTAGTAACTCCCTCTAGCGCTACTCTGATTACTTAAATAATGTGTCCAATTCAAAATTTGTAAGTTAAAGAGGAACGGAGGGAGTACACTTTAACCCCCTAACTTTCACATCAACAAACTCTCATAATGGAATTACTATTTTGCACTTAAAATGCTCTCATGTTGCACATCAGCAAGTTCATTTGGCAATTTTCTTCGACGTGTACTTTTCAAATAGCCAGCAGCTTAGACAACCATTTTGTTAATTTTTAGATGAAAAGTTAACGATGTCCAAATATCCATACATTTTTCTTAAGTTCAATGACATATTTCTATATTTTCCCGTTACGCAGGGTTAATTTTTTACGACCCTAAAGTTTACATGGAGTGCCACTTAGGGGTTTATAGTTTTATCTTTTCCATTTCAGGGCCTAGACTTTATCAATTCGTGACCTAGTCAAACATGTGGTGATGTTCACTTTGGGCCTAAGCCCACGGAACCCTTTTCAGCCCGCCTGCCCGTGTCCGTATGGGCTGGGTCCATGAGCCCGTGGGCAAGCCCATGTCCAAGCCCGCCTTATTCATGGTCTGGGCCGGGTAGTGAAAATGATGCACGGGCCGGGCTAAAGCCCGCGGATCTCTTGGCCCGTTTTTTTTTTTTTTTTTTTTTTTTTTGCCGACTGGCCCATGGCATGATGGCTTTGCTTGTGTTGTCCTGTTGTTGGCTGGCATTGCACAGCTTGACTTGTCAAGTTGTGTCATTGTCCTTCCTTGGCATTTTTATCATAAAGTACATATTAAATCACTTTTTATATGTATTTTAATTTATCTTATATATTTTAATAAGTCTAAGTCATTTAATTTTTTTTTATAATTTTTTAAAGGTTTTTCTGATTAAAACAAAAAGGACAAAATCCGTTTGGCCCGTGAACCTTTCGGTCCGGACCAAACGGACGGGCCGTACCACACATAAAACGACGGGGCGGGCTTTTATCCATCTGTGAGAAGGGCCGGACCGGTCAAGCCCGTCAAGCCCGCGGACATGTGCAAAGACGGGCCGGACCGGATAACCCGTTTGTCACCACAAACATGTGTTAGATTTTGGATAGGAAGTGGGAATGAGCCCTCAAACTCCTATTTTCTCATGAGGTTTTTTTATCTTCTGTGTCAAAAAAATTGAAGGCATGTGGTTTACTTATTTTATATATTCCCTCCGTCTCAGCTCACTTGATACTTATTTCAATTTTTGTTTGTCTCAACTCATTTTATACTTCCCAAAATAAGCTACTTTTTATATTTTTATATTTACTCTACCCCACCACTCCTCATCTCTTTTCATTTTACACAACTCAATTTATTCAACTAACACTACTATTTACCACGGGCAATGCTAGGGGCACAAAAGAAGTTTACAAAATCATGGATACAAAGTGAGGTGGCAATATTTTATTGGTTGCATCGATTGTGGACACGGTACACTCTAATTAAAAACACCAACAATATTTTGACATATCAATTTGTAAGCCACATTTTGTGATAATTTTTTGTGACTTTATATTTACCCATTTACCACACTCATTATCTCTCTTCATTTTATGTCACACATTTTTCTTATTTTATTATTTTTCCTTAGTTATTGTACACACTTCATGAGTGTCAAGTGAGGTGAGACCAAAGGAGTATATGCCCTATTATAAAATTATTCAATGCTAATTTTGTTGCCAATTGTTTTTATACCATTTTTTTTCACTGATCTTTTTATACTTACAAAAACTAAATGTTTGGTAAAAGTATTACATGATTACATGATTATATATGAATCATTGTTAGTGACAATGTATGAAACGTAGTGCCTTAAATGAAATTTGGAAATTTATTTAAGGATAGAAGAAATAACATTTATTTTGCGACGAAGGAAGACAGTAATACACTAGCTAAAATTGTTGACTGACTTACTGTAATAATTCTCCGCTCATTCTCTTTCCACCCACTAATTCTCTCTCTTCCTCTCTACCTTTCATTCTTAATATAATATTATATCCTTAATTTCCCAACTACAAAGTAAATGTTTCAACTTTTCTGGAACGGAGGAAGTATAAAAAAGAGGATACGCTAAATAATCCAAATTAACCAAATATAATTATGCTTCGTTACTACACAACATCCAGGGCTAACATTCACAATTATTAAAAAAAAAAAAAAAGATATTCTAGTGGTTGCTCTGAGTTTCCCGCAATGTTGAATAATGTCTGTTTCCTAAAGTTAGGGTCCTTCTTCTTCTTGTTGACTTAGATATTTGATTGCTGAAATGGCACACGAACAAAGAGTCTCCCATGCAAGCTAACAACAGCTGTTGTCTGAAGTGGATCTATTCTCCCAGGTAAGCTCACCACCTAACAATAACATCATCAAAACCATGGCTGCCTCATTAACAATGGACAAATTTAACTTTCTCCCAGTACCTTTTTGAAGGCAGTGATACCCCAAGGATTGTCGGCCTGCTCGGGTTGGCCAGTGATCACCAGACGTCCTGCTGGATCTGATTGTACTCGCACCTGAGAAATCACCACCAACTTTTTCATGCATGAAAAACTTGAATCATACATAAAGCAAGCTACATCATTTCGTTCGTGTCACAAGATACGTTTGTTGTAACTTCAATTGGACTAGATTCAAATGTTAGTGAAAGAAGGAATTAATAACAGAAATAGAAATTAGCGGTGAATTGTTTAAAAGATGGGGCAAGTGTCTGTCAACAAAATACCATTTGCCTCAACAACAAATTAGTAACATCATTGCCCCCAACAAAATATGTGTGTTCTTTAAAGGATATACAACGGAAGTTAAGCTTAACTGAAAATATCTAACTCTTTGTGATAACTTGGAATTGATTGACTATAGAATTTCTTTTTGGCCAGTCCAATCAAATGAAAGCTCTTAACACAAGCCACACTCATTCATATCTATCTACACTATACATGTCCATATTAGTTTCCATCTCCCCCTATCTTTAGCTGGTTATTAGCAGTGGCCTAGCAAGGATTTTTTTTATTTATTTTTAATAGGTTAAGATCAATTTAAATATGGAATACTATGATGTAAAACCTAAGTTTAATTCAAATATGGATTTTTTTTCTAAGTATAAAGGGGGGCAATATTGTATTTTTTTAGTGGTGAAAAGCAATTTGATCAACATTTACTAGTAGAAAACAGGTACATTTTAGAAAGGAAATGAGGGCAATTGCCCCCTTAATACATATTGTGGCTCCGCCAGTGGTTGTTAATCCCTCTGTCCCTAAGTTGAATGTCCATTTTCAAGATTTTTTCGTCCCAAAATGAATGTCTTTTCTGAAATTAACTCTCTACATGTTTTTAACCAAACTTTTTTCACTAGTCCTTTCCTACATGCAAAACTAAATGTTTAGGAAGTGGATAACAAGAATATGCATTACATCTTTGCCACTAAGTTGTATAAAAAGTGACCACTTTTCTGATGTCCCATAAAATGAAATTTGGGCATTCATTTAGGGACGGAGGGAGTAGTATTGATACCATCACTTGAGCGCTCTACCTGCCCACCAACTACACCTTATGCAGACACATCACACCCTTCCCCACCCCCACCCGGAAAAGGACACTCACATTCCCCAGCTTGCAATTTAGTGAAACACGATTGTGAATGTGAAAGGCTACAATCACTAAAATTGCTGCTATTATAATTGTCACATTATAAGCTAAAAGGTGGTCATCATAATGCTAACAGCACATCATTTGTAGATTATTAGCATGCAATTCCTATTCAAATTCTCACATAATGTACCACGTTTGGACCATGCAGTTACTCCTACTACATCCAACCTCTAGATTGGGTTAAAACTTAGACCATAGAATTTATTCATCACATAATTCTATGTTGTATAGCAATATATACACCTGTGGGAAACTGCACAAGATTAGAGAACGACAGCAAACAGCTATGCTCAATATCATCAATGTTTCCACGATGATGGGTCTTACTCAGCAGCTGAAACATAAAAACATGAAACATTGCAGGTGCTTACCTCCTCGCGCAAAAGCCCTGGAACTAGAGCATAAACCTCAAAAGAGTCTTTCTGCACATAAAGACAACATAAGACATCAGAACTTCCATCAATTCAATTTTAAATTCTATTTACAAGATACTTACAGTTTCTCGCACATTAATCTTCACCCAATCAGCAGGCGGACCAACATCAACAACTGTTGTGACCAATCTAGAAAGTGAAAAGAACGTCAATAAGGTCTCAAAAGCTTGACATGAATTTAAAAAGAAGAGGGAGGTATGGATTGATATAAACCATGCACAATTTGAAGGAAAAAAATTCACAGATTTCTAATGGAACTCGGAAAAAAAAAAAGGAAGAACGGTTACTATAGATTGTGAACATTTCGAAGGAAAATTCCTATCCACTCAGATAGGAACTCACTCAGCACTCCCAAAACCATGGCCCTACCAGATAAGGCGCATAACAAATTTGCACAAAACAAAAATAAAAATAATAATTAGATACTTTAGTTGTTCCAAATCGACTGATCACATAAAAAAACAAAAGCTTTCATTTTACATTAAAAGATAAAATATTTGTTGAAAAAATAATTATAAAATGATAACTAACCGTTTTTCTTTCATTTTAAGTAGCCTATCCAAATATATGGAGAAAACACTGAGTATAAGGTTTTTAATCATTTTCCATTGAGAAGTATCCTTTCAGTCATAATTCTTTGACTTTTACGATATTTAGGTCCCCGGGTAATGCAACAAACTTTTAAGAACATAGGGCTCTGGTATAAATGTCATAAGCAACGGAACTTGGTAGTTCCTACTCAAACATAGAAAAACAGACATTGATGCAAAATAAAAATCAAAAACGGACAAAAAAAGACACCATTCACAAAGAATTCAAGTCTCAACTGTTTAGATGTTTCAATCCTTGCTGCTTTCACCGAATGCTCCACTTCACCACCAGGTCTCTTGTGCTTGAGTGAACCTGGGCATCCACAAGAACTCAGTCATAACGGAAATAATACACTCAGTCTCGCAGCAGAAAAATTAACAGCATGAAAGCAATAATTAGGACCCTAGTAAAATAAGAAATTTTTAGGTCACAAACCACAATTAAAGCGAGCAATGACATTCTCTACATAACTAGACTCGTTTCGTAATTAATAGTAATACGTAATCGGGTTTAATTTATGACAGAAACACAAACATCATACAAACAGCATCCTAGAGGAGTATACCTATGCTTTTGAGATTCTTTTCACGCTTTTGCAGATTGTTCAAGTTCTTGTCCTAACAAATGTTAAAGAGAAAAACGAAGCAAGAGATTAGGTTGTTAAACCAAAGAGATAATGTGTATGACTTTTGGAGCTTTTAGAATCAGAACGAACCTTGGTAACTGGCTCACCAACCTCACCATGACTATATAAACGCTGTACATGCCAACCCTGCATAGCACGAGCTGCAGCATCCCTTCGTGCCCTACCTGATCCAGGAGCTTGGTAACCATTTGCCTGCTAAAATAAATCAAAAAGTCAAAATCTTAGGACGAGAAAAACCCAAATGGTACAAGTTAGTTCATAAAACATAGGGAAAAAAAAAAGTGTACAAGCATAAATTTTCATCTCATCACAACCACTTGACCTGTACAGTGACTTATCCTACAAAATATAAACTTAAGGACCTGTAACAATTTGATAGTATACTGTTTGAAAGAAAGTGAAAGTTGGAAAAAAATACAATTAAGACCGCTAAAGTTGGATGTTTTTTCATTTCACTGGACTACATTTCCATTTTCTAATAATTATGAGCTTTTAGTCATCTAACTGCCTACTGCAAGTCCTACAATCGCATTTTATCATTTCGTTATAATTGTTTGTTTAACCCCAGCCTCTTCATTGAACAATCTTAAGAATTACTCAAGCAAAGACAAGATTAAAAAGTCAAATTGTATATGACAAAACATAATATTGGGACAGTGTAGAAACAAACATACGCACACAAATGAAAGCACTATCATGGCAACAACAAAGCTACAATCAGCTGCCATCTTATGATGATCTTCCATCCCCAGATCAGTCTGTTCAACACTTAGCAATGGAACATGGTTTTTTAAGGAATATTCGAAAAAGATTAATGTCATTTCATTTAGCAAACATGGTTTTGAGAATGAGTTATTACAATTTCAATCAAACTTTTTCAATGACTTCAGATATCCGGCAACTTGACAAATAAAACGGGAACTGCTATTCTGATTTAAGTAAAGAGCCCAGTATACAGAAAACCAGTAATTTCAAGGATGTAAGCTCACTCATCTGGAAGTATTCAAACAGTATAAATAAGTGAATTTAATGGACTCTTTAGAGTTTATTGTTCTGGAAAATAAAAACCCATGAATTAGAACAACTACTTGGTATACGCTATTATATCATGAGCTTAAGATTACACCTAAGTTGTGATCAAATACCCAAGTTACGTATCATCGATTCTAAAGTCCTACAGGTTACAAATATAGACTTTCAGCAAATCACAAAACCCTACTGGATCGAAAGAATAATGTAGAGACATGTAAAGAGAGCATAATAACACAAACATACAATATGTATTCACATTTGAACAGCAACTAACGAAAGCCAGCTTAAGGAATTGCCATTGACGTCTTCATAATTATTCAATGATAGCTTGATTTCTATTTAATGATGCAAAGTATTTTGGATCAGTTAGATATATACTCCCTCCGTCCCATTTCAAATTGCAAAGTTGCCAAAAAGGGTGTCCCAACTAAAATTGCAAAATCCAAAAATGGCAAGTTTTAACCCACTTGCACACTCACATCCACTAACCCACTAACTATTCTCTACCCACTTTCTCTCTCCCACTCAACTATCAACACTCACAACACATCACCTTTTTCACTTTTTCCCTAATCCCCGTGCCAACCTAGTATTTGCAATTTGAAATGGGATGGAGGGAGTATAGTATATTATATGACGTGTGCGCCTAATGCCTGACACCAATAGCGAATTTCAGATTCCAAGGAAAATTTGAAACTCAAAGATAATTCAAAAAATTTAGAAATATAAATTTACCTCATTTTCAGCACTCAAAGGCTCAGGGACGGCGGCAACAGCAAGTTCGAGCTCACCACTCTGTGTCTTATGCCTTTCATATTCCAGAAGTGCCTAAAAACAAATAGGATCAGAGAAAAAATCTGATAACAAAACGCATAAATCAATTAGGTCAAGCGGATAATACAGTAAGAGCAACATCTGAAAAATAGATATACAGCAGCGAACTGGCTCACGCAGATTTATCTTGCATGGTGGCAACAGGCAAGTTAAATTTGTTATGATGGACAATTTTGGCAGTAAGCAAATTTCATATATGCCTGCTTATTTAGGAGTTAACGCGCCAGATAACTAGGCTTCTATGTACTTGGGTTAGGTACTATCCAATAAATGTCTGCCACTTAAAGCTTTCGGCATGTATATGGCTGGAAAGTGGAAACGGCTATTTATCCGACTTTACTTTGACCATACTTTGAACATAAAGGGATGACCAGATTGTAATAAGGTCATGTGAGCCCACATGAATCCTGGAAGGACATTGTACTTCTCGTGTTGCTTCAACGGCAAGTTTTCGTCCTAGAGGTGTCCATCACCCTCGCAATGTTTAGACCTTTTAATCAGGTCCATTTAAGTATTAACATGACATTGCACTAAATTATATTAGTATCTCGAAGTCAACTGGATATTCCGTTTTGCAACAATGAGGTTCCGATGTCTTCAAATTAGTAATTTATGTTGTTGGCTGATATCCGAATATAATGCAAACCACGACCCCCTCCCCCATCGGACGCTCTCACTCTTACCAAGAATATAAACCTTTGAGATAATAGCATATGAGTTTAGAATGTGGGTAAGCACCTGTATAGTGTTCCAATGAAAAACATGATTCCTCTACCCAGTTTGGGCACAAACTACATATAAGACTGCTTGCACGTCCAGAAACTGTATGTGTTCCCCCCATATTTATTCCTTTATTATTATTATTTACTTATTTTTTTGGTACATCGCACCATATTTATTGACAAGTGAAAGTGAATCCAATAAACCCAACGGCATAGATAAAGAATTTACAAAAGAAGCTACGCAACCAAATACTCCCTTAGTCTCAGCAAAAGAGTAACAACTGACCAAACAAACAAATTAAGAAAATGGGATTAAAACTGATCAATTCTCTTACCCCTCAAAATACATAAGTCAAACCAGGAGACAGTACTTAAATAACTAGTGGGAAATGAAGGTTAGTTTGGTCAATTTGTCATAAAAAGTTTCCCTTCAAAGGAAATGTTACTCTTCCATGGGACTGGCCAAAAAGGAAACACACCTCTTCTATCGTGATGGAGGTATAATATTTATATCTCCCCAGCTGGCACAGGTAATATTCTGTAAGTTGCTAACCTAGAAGATCGTATATGAGGTAATACCTTCTCATAGAAAATACGAAATGTCCACGAAACAGTTGTGCATGTCCTGCAAGATCAATAGAAAAAAAAATATGATTAATATACCCATATATGATGTGCTTATAACAAATATATAAATATATAAATATATATATATATATATGTACAGTAAATCCGCCAAGGATTAAATCCGCTAAGGATTTACCCTTGCCTGTCCCAAGCCAGGATAAAGGATGAGGTTGCGGTAGGCATGTGACAGCCAGCGTAAAAACTTTGTCACATTTCTTATGACATGAATCCGAATATGAATATCGTTGGGGCGTTCCCTTCACAGCGACGCGCTACACTTCCTAGGCCTGGGTGTAGTGATAAGTATGCAAAGGTTGCTAGTCGTCGCCCGGAAGCGACGCGCCACCTCGGCGCCCGGGGGTGGTGTCAAATATGCAAGGGTTCCTGCATTGCGGACGAGTGCGGGTAAAGAAGCTAGTCCATGGTGGGGGTAAGATTAGTGGGATGCGCTTTGGAACTTGGAACATAGGCTCTTTGACAGGGAGATCAGCAAAAGTGGTGGAGGTTATGAGGAGGAGGAAGATTCACATAATGTGTTTACAAGAAACTAAGTGGGTTGGAGAGAAAGCTAAAGAAATAGCACCTTGGGGTTTTAAGCTTTGGTATTCAGGAAAGGAGAAGGGTAGGAATGGAGTAGGTATCATTATTGACAAGGAGTATATCGATGATGTTGTAGAGGTGTACAGGAAGAGTGACCGATTATTGGTATTAAACTTGTGGTTAGTGATGAGATTATAACTATTATTAGTGCCTATGCACCACAAGTAGGGTTGGACGCATCTATTAAACAAGAGTTCTGGGAAGATTTAGAAGAGGTTGTGCAACGCGTACCTAGTGGTGAGAAGTTAGTCGTTGGTGGCGATCTTAATGGACATGTGGGGTCTAGTCGACACGACTTTGAGAGCATTCATGGAGGTTTTGGTTTTGGGGAGAGGAATGAAGCAGGGAACGGGATCCTGGAGTTTGCGATGGCGTATGACTTGAGTATAATTAACACTTGGTTCAAGAAGAGAGAATCACACTTGGTGACCTATAGAAGTGGAGGTAATGCAAGTCAGATTGACTTCTTCTTACTAAGAAATGCTTGTAGAAAGAGTTACACTGACTGCAAGGTTATTCCAGGTGAAAGTACTGCAACTCAACATAGACTTGTGGTACTTGATTTTCGAAGTAAGAGAATTTCAAGGAAGAGAAAACCACTAGTAGAACCTAGAATCAAGTGGTGGAGGCTTCAAGGGGAGAATCAACAGAGATTTCTAGCTAAGATGGCCACTACTGGTATTTGGTCGGGTAATATGGAGGATATGGATATAGATTCAACCTGGACTAAGATGGAGCATACCATAAAGGAGGTGGCAAGAGAAATCCTTGGAGAATCTAAAGGAAGTGTGCCACAAAGTAAGGACACATCATGGTGGAACGAGGAAGTAAAGCAAGCGATAAAGAGCAAGCGAGAATGCTATAAATTATTGGGAAAATGCAGGAGTGAAGAGAACTATGAGAGGTATAAGGAGGCTAGAAGAGAAGCAAAGAAAGCAGTAAAAGATGCAAGAGCAAAGGTGAATCAGAAACTTTATGATAGATTGGATACAAAAGAAGGGGAAAAAGACATCTATAGACTTGCTCGTATGAGGGATAAGAGGACAAGAGACATTGGGAGGGTTAAATGTGTTAAGGATGTAGACCAAAGAGTGTTGGTCGGGGATAAAGAGATAAAAGATAGGTGGAGTTCGTACTTCAATACCTTGTTTAATGGCAATCAAGAGCAGGATATTGGAGATATAACTATCCCTTCGAGTATGATTAATCGAGATTGTATGCGGCGAATTCAAAAGGGTGAAGTGGAAATGGCGATGAAAAAGATGGGATTAAAGAAAGCCGTAGGGCCGGATGGAATACCAATTGAGGTGTGGAGATGTTTTGGGGAGAGGGGAATAGATTGGTTAACAACACTATTGATGCGGTACATCAGAGATCAGATCTGATCTGATAGCTCAAAAGTCACATTCACATTCAGATTCATCATCTTATCCTCATCTAGTCTTTTCCTATTTCTCTTTATCTTTATCTAGTCTTTTTCTCTTCTTTTCTTATCCTTAAGTTCATGTTTTTTTACCCTTTTTTACAGCCTATATAAAGGCAGAATAATCATGTAATCAGCATCAAGTATTCAGCAAATAAAATTTCAGATATTATCTTTCTTTTCAAAACAGCTGTTTCGTGTTGTTTTGTGTTAATTATTTGTCCGATTGAACAATATCAATCTCCCGTCCGTTCGTACGATAACGAACTTGATCCTTCTCCTAGTCTGTCCTACATCAGTTGGTATTCAGAGCTAAGGTTCACGCAGTTTTTCTATAGATTGCGGTCCAGGTTCTGTCAGATTTTCATCATGGCAGAAGAACCCACTCGTAATGAAGCCTTTGAGCAGCGATTCACAGCTCTCGAAGAAGGCTTACAGGAGACTCGTGCTTCAATTCATCAACTTATGGCTGCTCTTCAACTTGGCGGACAACAACGTGGCAATCCAGCAACACGTCAACAAGCTGCAGCACATGAACCAGCCCCTGATCTTGCGCATCAGCCTGCTCGTGACCCTGCTGCTTCTTTTCAACCATTTCAAGGTCATTTCCCTAGACGAGACGATTATGATGGATATCGAATCAAGGCTGAAATTCCAGTCTTTAATGGAAGTTTGGAGATAGAAACTTTTCTTGATTGGCTTAATGAGGTTGAACGATTCTTTGAAATCATGGAGGTAAGTGAAGAAAGGAAAGTATCCATTGTTGCGTATAAATTACGAGGAGGTGCAGGAGCTTGGTGGCAGAATTTACGAGAGGAACGTTACCGCCTTCGCCAACCTCCAGTTCGAGATTGGCCTTTGATGAAAGAGCTTTTGCAGCATCGTTTTCTCCCGCGTGATTACACGCAAAATCTCTATCGTCAATTGTTTGACTGTTATCAAGGTAATCGTTCTGTAGCTGAATATACTGAAGAGTTTTTGCGTTTGACTGCTCGATGCAATATTCGAGAAGATGATGACTTACAAGTTGCTCGCTATGTGAGAGGGTTACATCCTGAGATTCAAGAACGCATGGGAGTTCAGTCCATTATGTCACTTACTGATGCACGAGAGATGGCAGCCCGAGCTGAGGCTCGGTTATCTAAGCCACCCCTTCGCTTTACATATACCCGAAAACCTCCATTTGAGACTCAGCGTACATACACAAACTGGCACAACTTCAACGCCTGTTCGTGCTAGTTCACCAGCACAAGAGACTAAAACTGGTCCACCAGTGACTCGCAAGACTCAAGGAGAGCCACGTTCCAGCACGTACCAGCAACCAAAATGTTACAGGTGCAATCAGCTTGGGCACAAGTCTAACGAATGTCCAGCCCGCAAACATGTGCACGTCGCTGACGCTATTCCCGAGGAAGATCAGCAAGACCTTGGTGTTGAGGAGGAAGAACGACGCTGATGATGTTTGTGGTGATGAAAATGGTGAATTTGTGTGTGTTATTCAGCGCACTCTTTGCTCACCCAAACAAGAGGATTTGAGCCAGCGGAGGCGTATATTCCAAGCCAAATGTCGAGTAAAAGGACACGATTTGTAGCTTGATCATTGATAGTTGCAGCTGCGAAAAATGATTGCTCAAAGTTGGTTGAAGAGTTACAACTCCCAACAGAACCACACCCAGCACCATACCAGATTGGTTGGATACAAAAAGGCCCGAAATTGCAGGTGACTCGTATTTGTAAAGTGCCATTAGCCATGGGTAAGTTTATTCTGATAATGTGTACTGTGATGTTGTGGATATGGATGCATGTCAGGTTATTATTGGGACGGCCGTGGCAATTGACGTTGATGCCATTCATCGAGGACGTGATAATATCCACTTGTTTCAGTGGAAGGGGAAAAGGATTGTTTGCTGCTCCGATAAGTAGTCCGAAGTTACCTTCTAAAGTGGAAAGGCAGACACTCGTTTCTATCTCTCATTCTTGTGGTTCTTCTATGGCGGATGTGAAAGAAAATGGTGAAGAAAATGGTGGTGCTTATGCCTTAGTTGCTAAACCTGATTATGACAAGGAGATTCCATTGTTGATTGAAAAGAAGAAGATGTGGGATTTCGCATTAGCTCTAGATGTGTTATCCTATAATGACGCACAACATCGAGCCGCACGCATGTCACGGTTCGTGAATGGTTACATAAAAGCATCGTCAATTAGTGATTTATTGGCTCATTACCTTGTGGATACCACCGCTAAAGTAAGGAAGAAGTTAAAGGAGGCGACTGAACGCTACAAGACCACAGCTCATCAAAAATGTTGTGTGAAGCTTTACCAGGTTGGGGATAAAGTAATGGTTTTATTTCAACAAAGAACCAGGAGGAGTACATCACAGACTTGATTCTTGCAAGATAGGTGCATTCAAAATCTTCAAGAAGATTATCGATCATGCAGGATATGTTATTTACCTGATCATAAGCATCTACGATGATGATATCTGCTTTTCAAAAGACAACTCCGGGACGGATTGTCAAACAAGTGAAGGGAATGATGCGGTACATCAGAGATCAGATCTGATCTGATAGCTCAAAAGTCACATTCACATTCAGATTCATCATCTTATCCTCATCTAGTCTTTTCCTATTTCTCTTTATCTTTATCTAGTCTTTTTCTCTTCTTTTCTTATCCTTAAGTTCATGTTTTTTTTACCCTTTTTTACAGCCTATATAAAGGCAGAATAATCATGTAATCAGCATCAAGTATTCAGCAAATAAAATTCAGATATTATCTTTCTTTTCAAAACAGCTGTTTCGTGTTGTTTTGTGTTAATTATTTGTCCGATTGAACAATATCAATCTCCCGTCCGTTCGTACGATAACGAACTTGACTCTTTCCCTATTCTGTTCTACATCAACTATTCAACAAGATATGGAGAAGTAACACAATGCCATTGAGTGGAGAAAAAGTACCCTAATCCCTTTGTATAAGAACAAAGGTGATGTCCAAGATTGTACCAACTATCGAGGGATCAAACTAATGAGCCATACTATGAAACTTTTGGAAAGAGTGATTGCACAACGGCTAAGAAAAATTGTGAATATTTCGGATAACCAATTTGGATTTATGCCGGCAGATCGACTATGGACGCAATCTATCTTATAGACCAATCATGGAGAAATATCGAGATAAAAAGAAAGATTTGCACATGGTTTTCATTGATTTGGAGAAGGCGTATGATAAAGTGCCAAGAGAGGTACTTTGGTGGGCTTTAGTAAAGAAAGGCGTTTCAAAGAAATATATTGATATTATCAGGACATGTATAATGGAGTTAGTACTAGTGTACGGACAAGTGTTGGGAAGACAGAAGAGTTCCCTATCACGATTGGAGTGCATCAAGGCTCTGCACTTAGTCCCTTTCTCTTTGCCCTGATAATGGATGAAGTGACGAGGTCAATCCAAGATGCTATTCCATGGTGTATGTTGTTTGCAGATGATATTGTGCTGATTGATGAGACAAAGAAGGTGTTGAAAATAAATTGGAGTTGTGGAGACGCACTTTGGAATCTCGAGGTTTTAGGTTAAGCAGAAGCAAAACTGAATATATGGAGTGTAAATTTAGCAAAGTTGGAAGCAGAGAGGCAGGAGTGTCACATTCGATGGAAAGATTGTCCAAGCTTCCGAGTTCTTTCGCTATCTTGGATCTATTATCCAAAAAGATGGAGAATTGGATGGAGATGTGGCTCATAGGATTAAAGCAGGTTGGTTGAAGTGGAAGAGTGCCACAGGGTTTCTTTGTGATCGTGGCATGCCAAATAGATTAAGGGAAAATTCTATCGTACGGCAATTAGGCCTGCACTGCTTTATGGCACGGAATGTTGGGCCGTGAAACAGTGTCATATTCATAGATGAATGTAGCGGAGATGCGTATGCTACGATGGATGTGTGGGCATACAAGAAAGGATCGATTGAGAAATTAGGTGATCAGGGGTAAAGTAGGAGTTGCGCCATTGAGAATAAAATGAGGGAGCATCGTCTAAGGTGGTTTGGTCATGTGAGACGGAGACCGAGTGATGCACCGGTTAGGAGGCCTGAAGAGTGGAGAAGTGATAAAATGGCGAGGGGTAGGGGAAGACCCAAGCAAACTTGGATTAAGGTGATTGAAAATGATATGAGTTTACTCGGAGTGGATGAAGATGTGCGTTGAAGAGGCCGGAGTGGAGGGCGAAAATTCATGTGAATGATGGGGGTTGATCGTACTTTTTATTATTATTATTTATTTATTTATTTTATTTTATTTTCTCCATCTTTTTCTCTCTTTATCTCTCTCTCTTCTCTCTCTCTCATTCTCTCTCTCTCTCTCTCTCTCTCTCTCTCTTCTCTCTCTCTCTCTCTCTCTCTCTCTCTCTTCCTTTTATCACGATGACATATGAGGATTCATGTTAGCCGACCCCAAATTATTTTGGGACTAAGGCTTTGTTGTTGTTGTTGTGTTGTTGTATATATATATGTACAGTACAGAACAAAGCAGCTGTGTCCATCTTGCCTCTCCGCCACCAACCCACACACACACACATCTAGTGAATATGACAAAATATGAAACACTTGGGAGAAGATTTCTTATGAGATGAAACATGAATAATATATAAGTTGATCATATTTGCTGTGACTCTAAACAATTTGCCTGCACTTCAAAGTAGCTCTAAACGATAAATGAATATGGAAATTTCACTGCAAAGAACTGTGATTTTATACATTAAAAAATCACTCATGCCAATGATTAAATACAAAAACATTGAGAATCGTAATGCCTTCTTACTTGGGGGGATGGAAAGACTCTCCCACTTGCCGCCACAACTTGGTACCAGTCACCTAAATCCAGATTGAGAGGTTAATGATGGAATGTCACGGGACCAATAAATTCTCTTGTAAAGTATCACATGAAAAAAAAAAAAAATGTACAAGATGGGCAGATATCTTCAAGTATGAGGCGACCACTAATGAAAAATATTTGTGGTTAGATGCTAACTATCGTTTGTACTTTCTCCTAATTGTCAACAACCGAAGTAAAGAGGATTGTTGACCAATTTATCTTTTCTGAATGGTTGCAGAATTAAGATTATGAACAAAAGGAATTTCCAGTATTTTAATATAGTCAATCATGGTATATGTGAGAATTACAGAAACATGTTAAATCATGTAACTGAATCAAAATAATGCATGACCTCAAGAAAGCCACAGGGATACTAGGAGATACTATTTGTGGACTTGTGGTTCAGGTGTATAAATATATATTCACTAATACTAAAAAAACAATGGCTATATAGAGAGTTTTGCACCAGTCCGCATACTAAAATCATAGTGGGTGATTTCAAATCCACCAATAATAAGGGATTGCACGTCCCGATAAGCACATTCTGGTTTTCAAATTTACTTTCATCTTTCTAAAAAGATCTGCAATCAGTAAAAGCCCAGACTCTGGAATGTGATCCATCACCCAATCTAGCAAATCACTTAATAGATTCAGAACCAAATATTTGATCTGATAAAGTGACACATGGGAGCACAAAACTTTGGCTCTTTCATAGATGTTAATTTTTTCAATACAACATAACACTTCCATTCTCCATGCTTATAAACAAATAGGGGGGGGGGGGGGGGGGGGGGTAACAAAGTCTAGGATGTTGGTATACAATCTAGTCTAATGGAAAGGATCTAAGATGAAGGACTGAGCACAAGAAGACAAGTTGGGGTGTTACAAAAGTTTTTTTGGGGTCCATTCTTGGTCATGTTAGAAGAACAAAGTTGCTAAACTTGCAATTCATAAATTTTACTACTAAGCTAAGTTGAATAGGTTCAGGCATGACAATGAATTGCCAAGAAATATTGCAAGAAGGTACTTGCAGTCTTCCAGAAAACTAATCGACATATTGAATGTACTGGAAATACAGAAATTCATCTTCGTTAAGCATAAGTATGTTACTAATGATACTCCCTGATTCTTATAACTTGAAAACCAGGAAAGGTTGTGGAGAAGCTCCAAAGTCTACCTCCTACAGCAACCAGGACACACAACTTGAGGCCCTACTAAACTCCTTTAACCAAATACGAACTCAACATTTTATGGTGCTTCATGAAACTAATGCATTGTACAGAAGCCAATCTACTAATCATATACTATTCCATTTCTTTTATGTCTAGCCTCAGTAACCTTTAAATATACTCAATGTCTGTGGGCATCACCACATTTCTTGGAACACTGATAGTTTCAGCTTGTGCAAATATACTTTTGAAAATGGTAAAAATTATTATAAAGTGCTATAATTCAATTTTATAAGTGCAAAAATGTTGTTTCCCAAGGAATGAAACAGTTGCATCAGGAAATTTGTTACTCCAGAAGCAATTTGATGTACTACCTCCATCCAAAGTAAGAGTCCTACTTTCCTTTTTGGTAAGTCCCAGAGTAAGAGTCCCATTCCTAAAACGGAAATTGATGAATAGTGCTCTGGATACTTTTGTCCTTATAATGCTTATGTTATTACAAAAACCCAACATTTTTAACCTACTTTTTACCCACTTGCATAATGAATAGTGTTTTCGACAATTATACCCTCACCTCACTTGTAGGGGTGTGCTCGGTTCGGTACGGCTCGGTTTTTGGGCAAAACCGCTACTGTACCGAATTAGTCGGTTTCTGAATAACAAAATTCGACACCTTCGGTTTTTGGTCGGCATCGGCATGGTCGGTTTTCGGGTTCGGTATGGTCGATCGGTAGGTGTCGGTCCCAAAAACAATCCCAAAAAATCAGTCCCAAAATCGAAATTAGGGTTTCCAGATTTCCACACAAAACATATTGTCGGCAAAGGCAACGGAAGCTTACCGGAAATGTTTGGAGGCTTGAACTTGAAGAATCGATGGCGAAATTGAGGGTTGTAGTCGTCGGGTTGAGAGAGAGAGATGGAGCGGCGCTTGAGTGAGAACTGAGAGTTAATGGAGAGTTAATGGAGATTGGAGGCTACCAGAAAATGAAGAGTTAATGGAGATTGGAGGCTTACCAGAAAATGGAAATGGTGATGGATGTGAATCTGAGAGTGTTTTGTCATCGGGGTTGAGAGAGATGGAGCGGCGATGGATCGGAGTGAGTGAGAACGCGAAGTCGAGAAGAGGAGCAGTGAGATACTGAGATTAATTAGGGTAATATGTATATATACTTAAAGTAAAACGACGTAGTATTGATGATCGGTTCGGTTCGGTAGCTGAGTCGGTTTACTCAGGCTTCATCCGAAACCGTCCCGGTTTGATCGGTTTTCTTAAAAACCAAACCGTGTCCTATACTATTGGTCGGCGTCGGTTCATATCGGCTCGGTTTTTGTCGTTTTGGTTTTGGTCGGTTCGGGTCGGTTTTCGGTTTTGTGTGCACACCCCTACTCACTTGTATTATTTTCTCTTTTATTATTTTCTCTTTTATTATTTTCTTAATAAGCGTGCATACTCCATGTAGGACTCCTACTCTCAGATGGAGGGAGTAATAGATTATACTCCCTCCGTCCCATAATGATAGTCTCATTCGGCTGTTCAAACATTTTACAACCTATTTTCCATACTAACCTTAATTAAGATTTACTTATTAATCCATTACTCCCTCTTTTTCCTTGGTTGGCTATCATTCTCTCCCGTATTCCTCTTCTTATTTGGTTGGCGATTTAGGAAGTTCAATGATTTTAACATAACAATTATGACAAACAAATATGACAAATGGGAACATCTTCAGGGGACGGAGGAAGTAAGTTATTGCATCAAATGCCAAGTTAGGTGCTTAGGTTATTGATATTCGTATTGAAGTTATCAAAAAACATAGAAATGCTCTGGATTGCTTACGTCGACATTGTCTTTTCTGCAACAGACACTAAAAGGTTTCAAAATGATTGCCGTAAAACATAATTCACTAGATCAATAACAATTCATGATGGTTGTGGATAGGTGATGTAGGACAGAACTAGGGAAGGAGTCAAGTTCGTTATCGTACGAACGGACGGGTGACTGATATTGTTCAATCGGACGAAGAAACAACCCAAAACAACAACTAAACTGTTGTCTTGAAAAGAAAAATAAATTCTGGTTTTATTTGCTGAATATTCGATGTCGAATACATGATTATTCTGCCTTTATATAGGCTACAAAATGGGGCTGAGAACATGAACTTATGGATAAGGAAAGAATAGGAAAAGTTAGATAAGGAATGGATAAGAGAGAATAAGAAAAGACTAAATACATTCAGATAAGCTGAATGTCTCTGGAAGCTAAATTTGTCTCAAAACTGAACTTGTTTGCTGCTTAAGAGTCATATAAGAATCTGAATATTTGCTGGGGTATTCCAGCTAGATGCTCCGCATCAATAGGGCTTGTTATCCATTCATGATTTGGCAAAGCAGATTTACATGTATTTAAGCATTCATAGCATCCCTATTTATAATTGGATTTTTCCAAAGTAGCACATATAAATACAATTGTTCGATCCTAGAACAACAATTACACGACATGAAACCCAAAAAGTTGACAATATAAACAGTCAAAAATCATCATTAAGCTATCAAAGTATGACTAGAGTAAATTCGACACAAAATGATATACAGTTATCTCCTACACAGATGTTAACTATATGTGATAAATCAATAGATGAGTTTTCAAGTATATTTCCATTACTTTTTTCTCTAAATGGATTGATACATTCTGCACTAAATCAATGTTGTAGGTCTGACATCTTACATGTGAGTCAACAAATTATACTTCATCCGCTTCCAAATGAACGTCCTCTTTGGACTTGGCATGCAAAATAAGGAGAACCAATTTACTACAACATGATTATATAGATATATGCAGTCCAACTTAACCACTAACGCTAACGTAATATGTGGATGATGCTTTGCGAATTTATAACCAGGGACAAGTTTTTCAGGTTGAGCCAAAAGATGCTCTTCTTTTAAAAGTTAACACTTTCCCAACATCCAATAGAAAATGTACTCTTTTTCAATAAAACAGGGAGCAGGATATTTTCATGTATTTAAGCATTCAACACCCCTATTGATACACTTTCTAAGATTGCCACTCCTCACTGAACATGCCAAAACTCAAGAAACACTAATCACCATCAACTTGTATTAATATTTCAAATTCGCAGGTATTCCTACTTTATTAAATAAAGTCAACAAGAAAATGATCGACTTCTAAAATGTGGAAGCATAAGAACATTAAGGAAGCGAAAAAGGCAATTACATGATCATATCCACCTAATTTGATAACAGATCTCCATAACCTGCATCCAAGGAGAACAAATCTTAGACTTCATCTGGAACCAGACAGTCAATATATGCATTATGAAACCGAGAAACTTACTTGAGACAGTTTAGCGGCTGTCCATAAAACTTAGGAGGTTTAAATTCCAACGACCTATCCCTGTAAAAAGTTTCCAGCTCTCTCATGAATGCTGCTTGATCCTCAGGAGTTCCACATTCATCCTCATCAGTCATCTAATATTAAACAAAAAACAACTTACAAAACCCTGAACAATATCAGTTGCACTTATCTTTCAAATTTTATATGGAAGTACCTTTAGGTCATCCAACCAAAGCTTTGGAGTCTCCACGCTGCGGTTTTTAGCTTTGGCAGATGAATGTTTCACAAGAGAAACAGGATTTGCTGGCTCGTTCAGCTTCACAGTAAGATCATCAGCTCCGGTACTAGTTTTTTGGCATTTCGTTATCTGCAAAAGCCACGTCATCATGATCCTCCTCAGCAGCTTTCTGAAAAGGCTCATTTGACCCATCAGGCAAATCATCCTTCTCAACCTTATCAGTCTCATCCATAGGCAATTCCGAAAGATGTTGCCCACTTTCGCTAGGGCTAGACTCCTCCTCGGCATGTTCACTATGTTTTTCTTTCTCTAAGCCATTCTGGTTAGGGCTCTCAGAATCACCACTGTCATCCTCACTAATTTCCTGATCTGACTCATCACCTACACTTTTCATTTCCTCTGTCCCAGTCTCAATGAAGTTTTGCTCATCTTCAACCATCAGTCCAGGTGAATCCCCTTGTTCGTCTTCCATGTTCGCGTCAACATGATGCTCTTCCAAATCTTCTTTTCCATCCATTGAATCATGTGGCACTTCTTCTGTCTCCTCCGGTTCGCCTTCCACATTCGCGTCTCTAGAATCCATCTAAATCCAACAAACATTTAAAAGATCATAAAACATACCAGATACCAATGCCACACTTTGTACCAAACCAGAACTCAAATTCATCAAAATCAGCATGGGTGCACCAGACAATCAGAAACATCTTCTATACCAACCAAACCCTAGATATACTCATCAACACAACTAGATAACATAAAACGCTTAAAAGAAACAAAACTTCAACAAACATTGACAAACCAAAAAAAGAAAAATGATTTGCCTACAGATTACAAAAATAAAAACTCGAAAATTTGACCATAGAGTAGATGAAAAGGAAATCTTACCTGTTATGGAGAGCAGAAAACAGCAACAGCTTTAAAATGCAAATGCAAATGCAAAAGCCGTCGAGGGAAGAACAAGCACAAAGAAAACTAGGGTTTCGTTGTGATGAGCGTTTCAAGGTGGAGGGGAAGGTTAAGGAAAGTGTATCTATGTGAATAAATGGAGTGGTGTATGTATAACGGTTTAGATGTAGACACGTAAATAACGTTTGTAAGGAAGATGTTACAGGTGTAACGCGACGGGGAAGGTCGGGGAAGGAGCCGGAAGCGGTTGTCCAAACGCCGGGTAATTGCGTCACCACTAGCAAACGACGGGAGGGCACGGCGGCCTCTGCAATTGTGGACGGGTCTGCCTCAGCAATTCAGCACCTGGATATATTTGGATGTATTTTCGAATTTCTAGCTCGTTTTATTTACTTATTTTTTATTTTATTTTTCTCTTTTTGGACTTGATTTCTTATTACTTTTGGTACTCTTTGTTTTTCTTTTTCTTTCTTTCTTTTTTTTTGTTTTTCGAAAGCTTTGAAAAAAAAATGTTGCTGTTTGTTATTTCTTCCCGGAGTGAGTCTTGTGAAAAACATGTTTTTCCTTAAGCAAAGGAAAAACGTGTTTTTCAAAAACGCTGGGCATTATTATTCGAAACAAGTGGTGGCATTTTCGTAAATACTGGCAACCATAGTAAATGCCCAGTGTTTATATTATAAAAAGCCAGTGATTTCATACTGGCGTTTATAAAAATGAAACTGGTACTTTTCTTAAGTGTCGGTGGTAATGTTAAAATTGCCAGTAAGTACACTGGCACTTTTTTACATTGATACTGGCACTTATTAAAAGTGTCAATGGTAGTGTTAATAATTGCCAGCCATTACACTGACACTTTTTAACATTAATACTGGCACTTATTAAAAACTGCCAGTGGTAGTGTCAATAAATGCTAGTGTACATGTGCTGGCATTTTTTTACACTACCACTGGCACTTACGATCAGCGTTAAACAACTTCCCGTTAATTACAAAAATGTCACCACGCCAACTTAAAAACACATTTTACGCGAAGCTTAGCGTAAAACACGTTTTTTAGCAGATTTCACTTCTTCCTAACGTAATCTTTATTGCATCAAAGAAAAATGTAATCAAATTAAAAAGGAATTAACCCTTCAAACATGGCTTTTAAAATTTCACATACTTATCCTTAAAAATACCCCCATTAAAGTAATACCTCTCGTCTTGTCTTGTGTTGGATCTGAATTTTATTTAACTTTCTAAATTACCTTTAATGTTAAATTAAATTTTTATTTGATTTTCTAAAATTGTTTTAATGTTAAATTAAATCCGGCTTTTATTTGACTTTCAAATTTCAACTATAATATGTATGTAATGGTAAATACTAAATACAGGGAATCTTATATACAGGGAACGAAATATTCCAAATATGCCCTTGCCCGTCTCGTGTACGTATACACGAGATGGCTTTTACAGTCTCGTGTAACTTTACACGTGATGAATCGTTTTTGCACACGAGACATCTCGTGTACAGTTACACGAGATTGTAAAATCCATCTCGTGTGCAGGTACACGACATAGTGTCTGAACCTGATTTTCACAACAGCAACAGAAAAGCAACAAGAAACAGAAGTAGAAATGAAATTTGATTGTTAAAATGATAGCACATCTCCACAAAGCAGTGGGAGGGACCAATAGACCATTACACATATACTATCGCTAAATTTGATAATTCATACAAACGTGACAATTCAAAATCCATTACACATATACTATACCCTACGTAATCTTTCTCTTCTTGCATCGGTATCCTGATCATACAGTTCATTGAATGTTGCTATCCTATCTCGGTATCGGACGATCAGTTGACTTGCGCTTGGATCACAGTTTTCCCTCCAAGTGTTCGGTGGTGGTGGTATTGGGTAATCATTGCCTGACATGTGCAGCTGCAAAAGTA
The DNA here is from genome assembly GCA_026119855.1 of Campanula takesimana. Classification (NCBI taxonomy): domain Eukaryota; kingdom Viridiplantae; phylum Streptophyta; class Magnoliopsida; order Asterales; family Campanulaceae; genus Campanula; species Campanula takesimana. The sequence goes on from JAOWBW010002065.1 coordinate 124,825, forward strand.
ATAACAGTTAAATACAACGAATTTAAGTAAGACAATTAAATATAACTAATATAGATGAGACAGTTAAGTATAACGAATTTAAGTAATATTGTTAAATATAACGAATTAAAGTATCATACCAATATAAAATGGTTTGTCACTTGTCCCAACACAACTGTGTTTATCGGTGGTCCTACTCCTGCTGGTACAGTCACTGGAAGGCATAAGTTGCCACCGCTAGCCGAGTACGAAATGAACGCCACATTATACCTCGTGGCAATGATGTGCCCAAGATCGGGGAGGTCCATCCAATAAGTATTTTTCGGCGTCGGCCGGACATAAATAGCAATTCTACGTAAGAGTTCTTTTATATCTATCCAAAATAGAACTCTTTGATAAAGGTCTCGGCGAGCATGCACCTCATTGTAACATTCTGTGCGCACTCGAGCCCACATCTCCTCATCTCCGTATATCTGTGATGCTACGGCTCTATAGCACAATGTCCATCAGATCCCACATCTGTGATGCCTCCAATAAATGGGATAATGAAAGGCAGAAAAGACGTCATATACGGAGAGCTGTATATACTAGTGTGATTGGGCTGTCCATTTCCCTGTCCACGACCCTGACCCTGATCCCGTCCTCGACCTCGCCCTCGACCCCGTCCTCTCCCACGACCGGAAGGTGGTGGATGAGACGTAAGAGTACAAGGAGGGGTAGATGTTGTGGGTTCTGAAGCTGATTTCCGTTTGTGCGTGGACTCCGAACTAGCTTGGGTTGATGCCATGAATGCAGATCTAGACCTGAAATAGGGCAAAGAAAAGAGTGAGAAGCATTCATACTATCAACAGAAAAATCAAATCTGTACTGGGTTACCATCTCGTATATTGTTACACGAGATGAATCTCGTGTGTGTATACACGAGATTATAACGTGTAACACTACACGTGATTATAGCCAACAAATCGTGTATTTTCACACGATATGAAATCTGTACTGGGTTATAGAGAGCAGACACATAACTTAAACCACATAATCAACAACAATATTAACAACTCATATCAAAAACATAATCAACAGTGTGAGCCACAAATGAATGAAGATCTATACCCTTTGCTAGTCGAGGATGGTGTCGCGGGGACTCGAAAAAATTTGTTAGTATGCTCCCAATCTGACGGTTCTCTAGAACTTCCGGTCCGGGGTTTATTCGCCTTTGAAATATGATATGGCTCGTAAGCATCTCTCGTATGGTGATTAAGCCCTTCTTCCATCGTTTTGAATAACTTCCTCCTTACCGTTCAGGTGCTTGCTCAACTTTATTCAACATAGCTTGAAAATTGTCTTTATCTATCGAAGGCTCACATGGAAGGTTGTCTACTTCAATGTCCAACTTCTTCCAAAAATCATGAATTGAGGAAAGCTCAATCCGTCCCCCACAGTCCTCTATCCGTGCAATCTCGTGACTACATGAAAGTTCATGTGTTCGCCTGTAGTAACACCCGCAGGCAGCCTCAGTGATGACATTACCCCCATTACGACCCCGCTGGTTTCTAATGATTTTTTGAATACGAGACCGCTCTTTTCTGATATTGTGCAAGGCTACCGTTGACACTTTAGTCAATATGTTCTGATACAGATTACCGGTCATCAAATCATTGGAGTTCTGGTCTTTGATCTATTCATACTCTGTTTGATATTTTTTAGTTGGATATCCAAGATCTTATGAGCCTTTTTGAAGATCGTGTCAAAAGTAGAAGAAGCACTCCCCAATGCCTTCTTCAACCTGTTATGCTCACCCTCAGTCCTGTTTGTGGTATGGGTCCCGAAGTGTGCCATTTTTTAGGGTTTTAGAAAATATGACCCGATGTTGTGAAAATGGTATACGGATACCTAGTTTTTTTTATTATTATTTATTTTTTTCTACATTCTAAATGACATTTAAAGTGTTGTTCATTAGTATGACATCACTCAAAATCCAAATGGAAATTGAGTTACAAATTTGTAACATTTTTCAGGGTTTTAATCCAAATAAATCCAACTAATCAGTAATACATAATCCAAATAAATCCAAGTAATACAAAAATCCATAATCAGTAATACAAAACTCCATAATCAGTAACTCTCCTAAATAAAACCTCCTAAAATCTCGTGGGCCCGTGTAAGACCAGCTCTGACGTCCTCGGGGACCCTGGCATCCGTCAAATATGGAAGTATGATAGCTCGTGCCTCTGGAACCCCAGGCTGCGGTGGAACATCAAGTGGGGGCGGTGGGGGAGGTGGAATGTCAACGGGGGATCGTGTATCGGATTAGATATCCGAACATGACTCCTAGCCACAAACCACTCCATATAATCATCAGTCACGAGAGAAGATGCGGTCACTAGTGGCCCCCAGCGGCGAACGGGCCTGAACTCCTCCATGCCATGCTCCACCCACGCGTCCCAAACATAATCGTGGTCACCATGGTCCTTCTGGAGCCCGATGCATCAACGTGGGTCAGCCAAGCTCTATCAGTATCCTCCAGATCACCACGCTTGAACCTGTTTATTACAAACAAAAAATATAATCAATACTCGAGTTCGAGAAAGCATGGGATGATAATTAATAGAATTTTTAGAGTGTGTGCAAAATAACTTCAATATTTTTAATAGTTTCACATTAATGATTATCTTACTTGTACAGATGCTGCAGTCTCGTATGGAAAGTCACCACTGACTCACTAGTGGCCTCCCTCCAAATCTCCCGGGCTCTGTGATCACCAAACCCGTATATAAGAGTACATCCTCTGGGCCGCCACCTGGTTTACCCTGAATCTGCCATGATGGTGGCTCCTCCTCACCCGCATCCTGCCCCTCCTCCGTCCCTGCCCTCTAGCCACATTCCCACCCTGTCTCCTCCCATGCCTCAATGGTCGTCTAACAACCTCCTCCTCCTCCTCACCCTCCTCCTCATCCTCCTCCTCATCCTCACCCTGCCCTCCCCCTCCTGCCCCTCCTCCTCCTCCTCAGTATCCCCCTCTTCCTCCTCCTCACTATCCCCCTCACTACCCCCCTCCTCCTCCTCCTCACTATCCCCCTCACTACCACCCTCCTCCTCCTCCTGAACATCATCAGACGCTACCGCCTCCTCCTCCCTTCTCTTGGTCCGCCTTTCTTTTCTCTCCATATGCGTTTCAGCCTTCCTCTTTCTGTTGGACGCGGTCATACGTTCACGTGGCTACAAAAAATCAAACAACAGACAATAAATTAGCATCTGGCAAATATGAACAAGACTATACGCGTCTCGTGTTGAAACAACACGAGACGCCATCTCGTGTTGCCAAACACGACATATCGTGTTGTCCCACACGAGACGCATCTCGTGTTGTCCAACACGAGACTCATATCGTGTTAGCCAACACGAGACGTGTTCTCGTGTGGTACAACACGAGATGACCCGTGTTAGACAACACGAGATGCCCCTCGTGTTAGACAACACGAAAAAATTATCGATTGAGTTCAGACAAGAATGACATTAAACACTCAGTTCATACAATCGATTTGATATAATCAAACAAAAAATTATACATTGTGAATTTGATGAGTGTAAATTAGGTTAATATAACATTTTAATTTACATTACCATTTTTACCGAACGGTCCTAGATGAAGATCCGGCGGCGGTGATGGAAGCGGCGGAAGCACAGGCGGCGGCTTGGGAACGTTCTTGGGAACTTTCACTCTCGCCATCGTCGTGTGGTGGTGGTCGTGGGTCTCGCGTCGGCGTCGGTGGTGGTGCGGTCTGGTGTGCGGCGTCGTCGGTTCACGGTATAGGTTACAGAGAGTTTGAAACAAACGATTTGAAATCAAAATGCCCAAAATAAGTATATAAAGGGGTATTTGGGTAATTTTAGCCCTTCCTTGTATTTTTGATTCCCTGTATTTAACTATATCCGTATGTAATTTATATGGTTTGGTCAAATTCGTCAAAGTTAACTAAATGCATGGGATGAATTTTTATCTCAAAACGGATACTTGACTTAAATTCAAACAAAAAATCCTTCAATTGAGAGATAAAATGGTAAATGATAATTCTTGACTAATAATTTATGGTTAGAATATCAATTTACTCACAAACTACGTCTCCATCCATCTGTTTTAAATAGATGTTGAAGTGGTAAAACCTAATTTAATTTGGATCAGAATATGGATCAAAGGCTCAACATTGTTACAAGGCCTCTGAACTTAATTGGCCCAACTCATACTAGATAAGGTTGTCTAGCAACCTCGCATCGTAACTAATCTAAAGATCTCCTTCGTAGCAACTTTCATACTTGTACTCACATAGCAACCTCTCATCTATGCTCTAGGGATCCAGTTGTTCGCAGCGACCTCCTCTCCTTACCTGACACAAATTTGTGACATGAAATGAACCGGCGAATTAGAGATACAGTTGTATTGTAATCACCTCGCATCATCAATCTTGTTCATCTTGTTAGGATCTGACGTGGGACTGAAAAAGGTGTTGCCAATAGTGACTTCCCTCAACCTGTCAATTACAAATTCAGTAACACTAAATGAGAATAAAGTAGTTGTGTTTTTTTTATCATGCGTGGAGATCCATTCTTAACACAAAACGACATCCAATCTTTCATTCACCATTAACTTACATATATTCAAGTGAGCTAAGAAAGACTTTCAATATCACCATCGAACTAGACTACAAGCCAACGTGGTGGACCATTTTCTTTGGTAGCATGGATGTCAAAAAAAAAAAAAAAAAAAAAAAAAAAAAAAACTCCCTCCGTCTCACTATGTTTGGCCACTATTGAATTTTGCTGGTCAACATTAACATTAGTAAACTTTGACTAAACATTTATATCAATCAATTCATTCTAATCAATTTCTAAAAATTGTTATTGATAAATCATTTATGATGACAAAAACTTGTGTGAGAACACTCCAACCCGTCTCATGGGTGAGACGGGTCATTTTTTGACCCATTACCGACCCACACCCTGCTCCAGGACCATGGGGACCCTGCCACGTGGCAGCCCTCATTGGCCGAAAAAAAAAAAAACTTTTTTTTTTTTTTTTTTTGCTTTTTTTAAAATTTTATTTTTGGTTTTTTTCGGTTTGTGAAAAGTAATAGTTACCATCTCTTAAGTAATAGTTACCATCTCTTAAAGTAATAGTGTTTTTCCTATGTTTTCTTCGTTTGCCAAAAGTAATACTTATTATAACTAAAATGTAACAAACGTGTTATTTATATGTAATAGTATTTGTACATAATTGTAATACATATGTATAGATATCTGTATGTTTTCAAACAATAGGTTACAATTGGGTCAAATTTATCATGATACATGTAAAGTATTACATTATCTATAGAAATCTGTTACAATTTCGTCAATCAAAGTGTTACATTTAATTGTATAAACTAACTATTACATTCATATACATAAGTTTTACTTTTCAAATGTTATTTTCTTTTAAAAAATAAAATTTAAAATACACATTATAATTACATTTTAGCTAAAGCACTATTATATTTCAGCATAGATGATTATTACATTTAGATATTGTTTGGGTTACATGTAATTATATTTAGTATTACATTTGGAAAATGGGTAAAAACGAGCTTTTGTTTTTTTAAAACAAGTATTACGTTTACTTATGAACAATGTTACTTTAAGAGATGGTAACTATTATTTTTTGCTAAACCACTGAAAAGCCGGGAAAAAAATATAAAAAATAAAAAAAAAAAAAATCGGCCAATGGTGGGTTGCCACGTGGCTGGTTCGACCCATGGGTCATGGGGCGACCCGTCTCATGCATGAGACGGATCCCCTTGTTCTCATGGGAGACCACCTCTTTATAAATCTATCAATAACAATTTTTAGAATTTCATTAGAATAACTAATTTGACATTAATATTTGGTCAAAGTTCAATTACGTTGACTATCAAAAGTCAGAAATGGTCAAACATAGTGAGACGGAGGGAGTACGTACTTTTAATCTAAATCAATTTAAAAAAAATATTTTTGACTTTTATGTCAAGGACATAGGTAAGACATATTAATAGTAATATTAATAAATGATGAAGTCAGGAAATATAGAAATATAGATCTACTCATATACAAATTAATTGTCATATAAGCCCTTGTATTTAAGAAAAATGCGTGGATATTTCGACACCGTTAACACTCCATCAAAAAAATAACGAAAATCCTGACTAAGTTGTTTATTTGGCATGTGAAATTTACTGCATGGAAAAAAATTGCCTTGGTGGAATTTGTTGAGCATGATGGACTCAAAACTATGTCGTTTTGACTCTTAACAATAAGGTGAAATTAAAATACTCATTGACAAGTACAACCCTCATAAATGAAGGGGTAGAATGTGAAATATTTTAAACAAATGGGTTATATATAAAATCATCACCACAATACACCCAACCCTAATATGAAACCCATTCACACCTCCATCCAACCCCACGTTTCCTCCGACTTCCCCCACATTTAGGCGGCCCTAGATTTCTTCAAACCTCCACCGTTGTGTCGCCCCACCACTTCACCCCTGTCAAGTCCTCCAGCGACATCGCCATCGACCTGTTGGGTTTCGTGCAATCATACACAGCGGAAGACATTACATGAAGAAACTCAAAGCCTAGATCCGGTATGATCAACAATTCATATATGTAAGATGAAAGAAACTAACCCTTGTAGATCAAAATATGAAGCCTTGGATTTAGATACTAAGAAGAGCACACTCTACGGTTCCATACGTCGAACGGATTCAAGAACTCTTCTTGACTTGACTGCTAGGTCCTTCGGATTGAAAAACTTGATGAAGAACGATTCTTGGATTGCTCCCTATGATTATTAGTGTTGGATGATTGAGAATAATCAACCTAATAACCCTAGTATAATATTGTATTTTCTCTCTCCAGACAGAAGTTGTGATTTACAAATTAATGTCGTGGGACTGAATCCCGTTTGTACATATTATATACTAGAGGTCTCCAGATCCTTTAGGGTTTGGACTTCTTGTCCAACAAGAAAATCCTAAAATAAACTGCAGTGCGCCGCACCAGCCGTACGGCTCCAAGGCAGTCGTATGGCTCTCAAGGAGCCATACGGCTCCTAATCCGTACTGCTTCGTTTTTCGCTCCTTTTAATTATCCGCTCTGTGTGTGAAACCTATAGGATTATACTAAGTTGGAAACGAGTCCGAACTATTCAGAACCCGTAAGTCATAAGCGGACTCTAGCAAGCCATTATGACTACCCAATTAGTATAACTTTGAAATCCCAAAGTTTCCCAAATAGAACATAACACAATCTCTTTGTACACGATGTCTATTGAACGTAAGCCTGGTCAATGGTCAACTTACTATGTTCAATGCTTTCTCGATCCCGAATGTATTGATAATACAAATGGCATTGATCCAATCAATTTATTTGAGCATGGCCAAGCATTTCATCAATACCATTCATCGAGTGGCCAAATCTTGACATCTCTCTTGACGAGGAACAAATCCTTCTTAGCTTATTACCCTTCCCTACATGATTCCGATTACGCCAATCTATCCTTTATAGCTACCCGGTTAAGGGTAACGTTTGAATATGTCAATGTAATGTTCATCATGTGGAAGACTGTAATAACTCAGGTCTAAGATTCAAGGGATACAACTATATGAGATTTAATTATAACATTTTGACCATGACATAAATCTCATAGGGGTCAGTCCAGTATTTGTTCTCCAACAAATACCCATAAGCCTAATTGTATCGCATACACATAATCATCATATGATTATCTATTAAAATTATACTAGTAATTAATCATAATTAGTAGAGACAGAGATTATTATAATAAACATGCAAAAGATATAATAATCAAACATTCAATATCTTTATCAAAGCATAAAGCAAATGATAACATTAATCGTTCAAATAACGTGCCTATGGCATACACACACAACACGACCCTTCCTAAGTGTCGACTCCCACTCCCTCATAACTTTCCTCTCCCTCCACCGTGGCCGCCAAACCCCACTCTATCTCCCTCACTCAACAACAATACGTTGATCCCTTCCTTGCCACTTTCCGCCCCCCGCTTTCTCCAGAAAATCTCACCTTACCCTCTGTCATACACGTCTCATCCTTCAAAGTCCGGCTCCTCAATTCATCCTCCTCCTCCTCCTTCCCCTTCTGATTTTTTTTTCATTTCAAAATCCAAATGTGTGTTTGTGTCTTTGATTTTATTTCCGATTATATATTGCAGTGTGTGTGTTAATTTTATGGAGTTTTTTATTTTCTCGGATCTAAATAATTAGATATAATTTCTAATTTTTTCAGCCGTATTAATCTGAAACTGAGTTGAATGTGTGCTACTTTTCACGTGTGTGTGTGCGATTAAAACTCAGTGATTTTTAGATAGTGTTGGGTGTATTTAACTGTGTTGGCTGGTTAGATGGTGGTTGGGTATGTGTTTTGATGGTGGTTTGAATACCTAAAAGTATATTAAAATAATAATGATATTCAACCATTTAAACTTAAACATAAGTTTATATTTTTTTTAAAAAAAAAGAGCGTTCTTATATGGATTTAAAAATTAGTATTGATGTTAATTAAATTAATTTTCGTTATAAAGAAATTGATCTTGAGATTTTTTATTTTTCATAACAAACAAAATGACCCCAAGTTAGGGTTTTTAATATTTTACCCCTTCATTTTAACAAACTCTATTTTATGCATTAAAATCTCCACATCAGCATTCTTATATAAATTTTGCACTTGTGATTGTCAAAAATCCTAATAAGCTGATGAGTCAGTGTTTCCGTTATATTTTGGATGGAATGTTATGTCCAAATATCCACATATGTTTTTTAAAGTACAATGTACATAAATGGCAATTAATTTATATAATGGCAAGTGTGCATTCTTGACTCAGTACAGGGACATATTTTTATATTAGGCAAATTGCGTTTTAAGGTCCAAAGTTCGGAGGTTTTCACAATGTAGGCCTGATGTTTCAAATTAATTCAAATATAATGAAAACGAATAGTCAAAAAAAAAAAAGGCTTTGACCAAAAAGCCCCTCAAGCAAATGAAAGCA